>JAINRI010000710.1:0-73391 GCA_025413485.1 Ficus microcarpa
TAAAACAAAAAACAAAACAAAAATTGTAATAATAATACAACATATACAAAAGAGATCATATATACTTGTACTTAAGAATATCTATTAAACAATAAATAAAATACAATTAACCTTCATCTCTCACAGCTACCAAGTAAAATGTCTAAGAATGTGTTTAAATAAAAAGGAAGATAAAATAAGTTAACCAAAACAGAGAGAGGAGCGGCAGAGAATAGAAAAAAACAAGGTAACATAAAAAAAAGAAAGGGCGGAGGCAGAGAATAGAAAAAAACAGGGTAATATAAAAAAAATGAAGGGGTGTGACAGAGCATAGAAACATTAAAAAAAGGAGGGGGGACGGTGGAAGGGAGCTGAAGAGAAATATTGGACTAACATAAAAACAATAACAAATAATTACTATAGATATATTCAAAAGAAGTTATATATTGTTAAGGAAAACAAAAAAGGAAAGACAGTAGAAAATAGGGGAAAAAAAAAGGGTAAAAGAGTGGGTAAGACGGTGAAAGAAGGCAGATATTCCACTAATATAAAAACAATGACGTAAAAATTTATAAAACATAAAACTATGCTGTTATACTACAAAATTTGATGATAAAAGAATCTAAACAATACATATACGATTACAATAATATACGATTGTAAAAATAGTAAAATACAATAATTATTGTTATAAACTTAAATATTACAACATAATAAATAGAAGAAAAAAAAAAGAGGAGAGGAAAAAATTATAATACAAAAAAAAGGTAACACAGAAAAAAGGAGGGGGGGAGGCAGAGAATAGAAAGGGGAACGGTGGAAGGGAGCAGAAGATAAATATTGGACCAGCAAAAAAAAGGGTAACATAAAAAAAAGTTGGGGGTGAGACGGTGGAAGGGAGCAGAAGAGAAATATTTGAACAACATAAAAACAAAAAAAGAAGGAAAAAAGAGGGGAGACAGATATATTCAAAAGTTATAAATATTGTTAACGAAAACAAAAAGAAGATGGGGGCAGACAGATGGTGTTATATTTCAAAATTTGATGGTAAAAGAATATACAATACATATATGATTACAACAATTTACAATTGTAAAAATAGTAAAATACAATAATTATTGTTATAAACTTAAACATTACAACAATGTAAAAGACAGAAGGAAAAAATTATAAAACAAAAAACAAAACAAAAATTATAATAATAATACAACATATACAAAAGAGATCATATATACTTATACTTAAGAATATCTATTAAACAATAAATAAAATATAATTCAACCTCATCTCTCACAGCTACGAAGTAAAATGTCTAAGAATGTGTATTAAATAAAAATGAAGATAAACCAAAACAGAGAGAGGAGCGGCAGAGAATAGAAAAAAACAGGTAACATAAAAAAAAAAGGAAGGGGGGAGGCAGAGAATAGAAAAAAACAGGGTAATATAAAAAAAATGAAGGGGGGAGGCAAAGAATAGAAACATTAAAAAAAGGATGGGGGACGGTAGAAGGGAGCTGAAGAGAAATATTGGACTAACATAAAAACAATAACATAATTATTATAGATATATGGAACATAAAAGGAAAGACTATGGTAGTTAAACTAGGGGAAAAAAAATAAAAAGGGGGAAGACGGTGAAAGAAGAGTGGAAGGCAGATATTGCACTAATATAAAAACAATGACGTAAAAATTTATAAAACATAAAATTATGCTGTATGTTATATTAAAATTTGATGATAAAAGAATCTAAACAATACAAAATATACAATAATCAAAGACTTACGATTGTAAAAATAGTAAAATACAATAATTATTATTATAAACTTAAATATTACAACATAATAAATGAGAAGAAAAAAAACCTTGGCAATTTTAGCCCACTCACTACAGGAGAGGAAAAAATTATAATACAAAAAAAGGGTAACACAGAAAAAAGGAGGGGGAGGCAGAGAATAGAAAGGGGGAACGGTGGAAGGGAGCAGAAGATAAATATTGGATGCAATGGTAACATAAAGACGCATAGAAAGGCGGTGGAAGAAAATTATTGGACAAACATTAAAAAATGAGCCATTTGGGGCGAGACGGTGGAAGGGAGCAGAAGAGAAATATTTGACAACATAAAAACAAAAAAATAAAGAACGTAGAGGGGAGACAGATATATTCAAAAGTTATAAATATTGTTAACGAAAACAAAAAAAGATGACAAACAGATGGTGTTAATTGCAATATAAGAATATACAAACAATATATAGACAGATAACAAATACTAGAAATCTAATAAACTTACAACATCAACATGATCAGTTATAAAACAAAAAAATAAATTTAATAATAATACCCCAACATATTTTTGCACAAAAGATGCATATATATTATCTATTAAACAAATCTCAGGTCCCAAAATGAAAATTTTTTGACCTGCAAGGTAAAGAAAGAAGCCCGAGAGAAGCCCGAGTAATTCTCTTAAAATATTCAATGTGTTTAAATAAAAAGGAAGAAAATATAACCAAAACAGAGAGAGGAAGCGGCTAGAGAATCAAGGTAACCTATAATCTTCAAGACTAGAGAATGAAAAAACAGGGTCACTATTGCCCAAAAAAAATGAAGGGGTATGACAGAGCATAGAAACATTAAAAAAAGGAGGGGGACGGTAACACTGAAGAGAAATATTGGACCAACACAAACAACAATAACAAATAATTACTATAGATATATTCAAAACGTTGTTAGGACTTCTCAAACAAAAAAGGAAAGACAGTAGAAAGTAACCGTCTCAACTCCTAAAGATAAAGAGGGGGTAAGACCCTCTCAGTGAAAGAAGGCTATTCCACTAATATAAAAACAATACGTAAAAATTTATAAAATATAAAACTATGCTGTTATATTACAAAATTTGATGAAAAAGATGTAAACAATACATGCAATATAAGCGATTGTAAAAATAGTTAGATACAATAATTATTGTTATAAACTTAAATATTAAAACATCATAAGTAGAAGAAAAAAAAATCCTTGGGCAATTCCTAAAGAGGAGAGGAAAAAATTATAATACAAAAAAAGAATAACATTCGTTTTTCCTTTCAAAAAAAAAGGAAGGGGGAGGCAAAGAATAGAAAGGGGGAACGGTGTAAGGGAGCAGAAGAGAACAATTGGGGAGCAGAAGAGAAAATATTGGACCAACATAAAAACAATAACATATAATTACTATAGATATATTCAAAAAAAATTATAAATATTGTTAAGGAAAACAAAAAAATAGGAGGGGCAGACGAATGGTGTTATACTACAAAATTTGATGATAAAAGAATCTACAATACATATATGATTACAATAATTTACAATCGTAAAAATAATGAAATATGATAATTAAACATTACAACAATGTAATAGACAGAAGGAAAAAATTATAAACAAAAATTATAATAATAACATAACATATACAAAAGAGATCTTATATACTTAAGAATATACTTAAGATTATCTTATCTGTTAAACAAATATTAAAATACAATTCAACCTCATCTCTCGCAGCTACCAAGAAAAATGTCTAAGAATGTGTTTAAATAAAAAGGAAGACAAAATAAGTTAACCAAACAGAGACGGAAGAACGGCAGAGAATAGAAAAAAACAGGATAAGGTACATAAAAAAAAAAACCTTTAGGGGGGGAGAGGCAGAGAATAGGAAAAAAAAAAGGTACCATAAAAAAAAAGAGGAGGGACGGTGGAAGTTATCAGAATTTAGATAAATATTCTTTCTTCTTTCTTACCAACATAAAAAAGGAGCCTCCTCTCCCCTGTTTTTCTTTTCTTCCTTTTTCTCTCTTTCCCTCCCATCGTAACATAAAAGGCGGGGGGGGGGGGGAGACGGTGTTGGAAGGGGGAGAAATTTTTTGGTACAGTATGCAATGCCATCTTAGCCCACTAACCAAACAACTGAATTCTACAGATGAAAATAGTACAGTTAAGAATGAAGTCAGTTATAAACAACGAAAAATAATGAAATATAAAAGAACTAGCCAGGACACTTGACCTAAACTCCACATAGCAAATTATAAATAAATATAAACTTGCTTACCTTAACCCCAAATCTATTTCCACATTGCACGAAACATGAAGCGGTTTGCACTTTTGATATTATTTTCATTTCAGGTCCTCACCTGAAGTTTACTTTGTAGATCTCTTTGCCATCCTCTTTATACATACCAATAGGCAACATGATAAATTGGTGCATAAATAGTCGGGAAAAATATCGGACAAATATAATTAAAAGGATAAAAACAAATTAAAGAAAATAATAAGCGAGCAAATGATCAAAGAACCTCATAGAGAAAGTACGCTATACGGATAAGGACCGTTGTGGAGAAGAAATCTGTCCTCCAACAAGCGCACTACTAAAAGCCCTGAAACCGCAAACAGAGGCAAATAAGTTTAAGAAGCATATTCAACTGCCTTGGAATTCTAACATCAGTTAAGACATATATGAAGCCGAATTGAACTAGCCTGCATAGAAGCACATTTTTTTAATTGGAGAGAGAGAGAGCGAGAGACTGAATTAATTCCACAATGCAAATAAAGAAATAGTTTGTTTTTTCCCAAGCCTCATATCTTTCGACACTCCTAATACGTCTTTGCAAAAAAATGTACGATCATTGATTTTCTTTGTAGGCCTGGAATAAATAAGAATAGAGTAAAAACTTAATCACACAAAAAAAAAGGAGGGGGGGGGGAATCCTACAAATACAAAATTAAAGACTTAACCACAGACTAAAAAAGTAAAATCAATTAGAGAATAATCTATACCTTGAACGTGATGCCTTAATGGTGACATAGAGACATGAGGGTTCTGAGAAAATTACAAACATTAAGCCATTTTAGCCCACTAACTTGAATTTTGGCAGGAACATTCCTACGTAGATGAAAAGAGAACAGTTCAATTAAAGGTGAAGTTCATCAGTTACAGAAAAAAACTCTAAAAAAATGCAAAAACTTTGAACACAAGTGTCTGAACATAAAAGACTTCAAAATCTAATAGCATAAGAAGGAGAAGCCAAATACCTGTCTCCACTCCTACCTGAGATAAAGTCGAGCCTCTTGGTTGCAATAGCAATAACATTCTTCCATGTCCACGCTCTTCAAGACACATATATAAAAATAAAAAATAAAAAACGTAGGCCACAATCATCTATTTGTGAAAATGAATGACAAAACAAGCTAATAATACTACAATATAAGTAATATACCTAGACAGATCTCCCCCAACGAACTGCTAGAACTACTTGCCTAGCCAGAAAGTTACATGAAAAACCCACCTTCGAGATAATTTATCTACAATATTTACAGATCACATGATCAGTCAGCTCAAAAAAAATAAATAAATAAAGGTAATTTTATCCCCAATCCTATTTTTGCTACATGTAGCATTGCACTTTGATATATTTTCTCAACATTCTCAGGTCCCAAAAGGCATCAAAAAATGATAAATTCCTTGACCTGCAGGGTAAAGAAAGAAGCCCGAGTAATTCAATGCAATAGTACACTTAAGTTATTCCGAACTAAAAAACAAAAAAAACAGGTCGAAGCCTATGGATCATACCTTTCAGTAGATCTAGTTTCTGTTCTTCATACATGCTAAAGGAAAAAATGAGAAAATTAGGGCTATTAAAAATCGAAGCAAATGACAAATCAAGAAAAAAAAGGTCCTCAAAATCCCCCAAAATCCCCCAAAATCCCCTGGAGAGGACTACTGCGAGGAAGGAAGGAATCTGTTGTTGTCCAAGAGCTCCAAGGACTCAACTGCAAATAAAAGAAAATTTGGAAAATAATCTCACTAAGGGCCTAACAAACTACCATGAACGAGGGCCTAACAATAAATACAAAATCAAATACCACAATGTAAAAATTACTATGCCAAATTCTTTTTTTTTTTTTTTACCGAAAAAATGCATAATAATAAAAAAAAAATCAACAATAATGCAATATAAGCTAAGAGATCACAAAAAAATCCAGAGAACTTATCTACATGAAAAAGAAAATCACATAATTAGAGCCAACAAAATAAATAATAAACTCCAGCCCATGTAAATATATAATCCTATTTCGCATTTCATGTGGTGTGAAGCAGATTGCACTTCAATGTCAAATATGATAAATTACAGACTTTGATCAAATATGATGGCATACGAAAAGGAAAGAAAAACGATCAATTCAATACAGTTTGGGAGCAGCAAGTCATTTGGTCGTTCTCTTCTCAGCAACAGCAAGCAGATCACATTTGTTTGCCCTATCACCAAAAAATTTGCCCAAGACTTTAGGGTTCCAAAACAATTTGCACCAGGTCTACAAAAACAAAAAGAGAAGCACTCTTTTTTAGAAACTCTTTTTCAGAAACTCTTAACTCTACCGTGACCAATACTGGGTTGAACTTGTCAGACGCAATAAACCTAAATGGAATACCAGTTAAAACACAATAGTAAACAAATGCAAATCATCCAAAATATAGAATAATAGAAACTGTAAGCTATTATTTGCTAATAACCTGACGAAAGACACCGGTGGAAACTTTTGACATGTCCACATTGGAGTGTGACATTATATCCTTGAGATAAACTGCTCCTCCTCCTTTTCCAATATAGTATGGTGCAGCCTGCAGTAAAATAAAAATTCGGCTTGTAACATCTCTCATTTTTCTCTCCTTTCATTCTTCTAATTCTTTTTTCCCTTTAATTTCCTCTCTCTTCTTTTTCCCCCCTCCTGATCCTTCTTTTCTCTCTTTCTCCTTCCACCCTTATTCCTTTCCCCCTCTTCACTCTCTGTTTTTACCTCTCTTCCTCCTTCTCTCGCTTCATGAGATTATCTGTTGGGCCATGCCTAAAAGAATACAAACTAAGTGGTTAGAAAAAGAAATTAATCTCATAAATTGCAAATGGAAATCATTAAAAAATGAGGGGATGAGAGATACTAACACACACCTTTCCAACAAGAGGACAGGTGTCCCTCATAACTAACATAAGTTTCCAACAAATCTTCAGTTGCTCCAAATCTCTCCCTCTCTGGTACAGTGCAAGATCCTAGACCAATAATATCCTGGAAGTTAGACAAAGATGGGAGATGCTTAATGAAAAAATACACTGAATTTGGTGCACAAAATGGTGCTAAATCCTCCTTTGGATTCTGGTGTAGACATACAGTATGCAATCACTAAAGCAAAATCATAGGCCTGGGAAAAAAAACAATGAAGCAGGTGTGTGTCTTTGAGAGACTCACCATCAGAAATAAAATATTTCACGTAACATACCTCATACCATACCTCATACCTTTCCAAAGTGCACTAATGTCCCATGTCCCATAAATGACTCCTGCACTGCTTCACCCTTAACTTTTTCCTTTTTTTTCATTCAGCTGTTTTTTTTTTTTTTTAACTCTCTCTCACTTTATCCTTTTCCTTTCACTTTATCCTTTATCCTTTTTTAGGCCAACTGGTATAAAATACGCTCCTAAGAAAATAATATTACAAACTGAAAAATCACATAAGCTATTTTCGACTATATTATTTTTGACTATATTCATGATAATAGACAGATAACCAGTTTAAAGAAATAATTACCTACCCAATTCAGAAGATTAGAAAACATAAATAAATAAAAACTAAACATAAATAAAGAAAAAACAGGCAAATTAGAAACAAAGTTCCAAAGAATTGTAGTGTTGCATGACAAAACTTGAGGTACTGTTTCAGCAAGGTGTTTTCTACACTGTTTCAAACTATCCATTGAATGAAGTTTGTGAATCGAGTAGGAGGACGTAGGAGGACTTACATTAATATCGGTAAAATCGATTTCACAAACAGTGGATTTTCAGTGGCAACAATTGGAATAAATAATTACCTAGAGAAAGATATATGTAATAAATTTACAAGTCAATATTGTGTAAACTATATAGAATAGCCATCGAGAACAGTAGAAGGGATTAGAATAACTTACAATTACCAATTTCCAACTAATTGCTGGGTACCTCACTTACGCACATCATAACCTTTAAGACATAACCTGTTAAATGAGACTTAATGAATATAAAACAATATATGCTGTCAATTTAAAACTCAATGTAAAGGAGGGAAATCTTGGTTTTCATCTCTTTATTTAGACGTGGTACAAATAATGCCTTATTTTTTTGAGTGATCTACGCAAAGCAAGGGCAAGCAATAATCTTGGCAGACCAACTTAAAAATAAACCTTTTTGAAGTTGGTCTGCCATTCCCCCTTCTTCTTTCCCCCCTTCCCTATCCTTTTTGACTCAAAATAAACCTCCTGGCTTCGTTTTCTTTCATTTTTCTATTTTCTACTCTCTTTGTGACATCAACATATAATGGGGCTGAGTACGTAAATTGCAGTAGTATACTCGGTTGCTCTGATATATATAAGCTAAAGGCATCAAAGACAAAAGTCAAAAAAAAAAAAAAAAAAAAAAACCAACAACACCCACAATTGGAAATCAGAAACAAAAAAAAACTTACCCAAACAATATCATTCAATCTACTTTGAGCTTTTCCTCCTTTTCCTGCTTTCCTTTATGTCTATTTTTTTTCTCTCCTTTTTTCCTTTATCTCAAGGTTATTTACAAAAACTGTACACAAAAAGTGCTACGTAAACATAACTTCAAGATTAGTATACTCTATCGAAAGCATTGCAAAAGAAAGTTGAAAGGCGTTGACAACCAAAATTGGAGATACCTATGTACATTCGAAGCAACTCCATAGAGGTATAGAAGAAGTCATCAAAAGTCTTCAGATGCAACCTCAAATCTTGTGATGTTCCAGCATTAATTATTAATTATTTTTTTCTCTGCAATAGGGATACTATTTCTTCTTCTTTCTCTCTTCTCTTTTATTTTTTGTTTCTCTCTCCCCCTTTTTTTTCCCTCTTTTTTTTTTTTTTTTTTTACTTCTCTTGTTGTTACTCTCTCTCTTTCTTTTCACTTTATCCTTTTTTTTTTTTTTGGGATAAAATATGCAACAATTCCTGAGACAATAATATTTAGAAAGTTAGACACAAAATTGTAAACAGAACTTCGAAATTAGTGAAAACAAATCATAGAAGCTATATTTGACTATATTCATGATGAAAGACATATAGCCAAAAACTAACTTTAAATAAATAATTACCTGTCCAAGAAAGAGCTTTCGGTTCTTCACTTAACATTTTCACAAGCAGGTTCGTGTTATCCAACTCTAAAACAAAAAACAAAGAGAACATGGGCAAATTAGAAATGAAGTTATAAAGAATTATAGTGTTCATGCAACGCTTAATAAAACTAAAGATTTTGAATCTGGATTGCTAGGTACCTCACTTGTGCACATCATCAATATTCAAGAACATTTAGACATAACCTGTTAAATGAGACTTAATTATTACAAAGCAACAAATGATGTCAACTTAAAACTCAACATCGTCTGTGTGTTTGTGTCAACAAACTAATATAACAATTGTAATGGCCTTTTTAGCATCAATGCACTAACCTGAAACAAGGCTTCACTCCACATACGGCTTAGCAGGCTCAACATCAGTACCAAACTCGGCGGCTACTTTGTGTCACCTATCTTGGATTGGTGTGTTGCAACTGCAGGAGCCAGGCTTAGCATGTTCTAGCCAATAGAGTAAAAAGAAGCCATGCGAAAGATGCTCCATTTTTTTCACTGAAACAAAATGTAAGATAGAAGAAAACATGAGAAGCAGGGAGAGTACTTATAGAAAATATGCCCAAAAAAAAAAAATCATCTGTCTTGTTTAGATGTGCAAATTATACCTTAAATTTATGGGTGAACGAACAAGGGCAAGTAATGTCAAAACACAATCTTGGCAGACCATGTTTTCCTTTCTCATTCTTCATTTGTTGCTTCTCTAGATATCTTCTTATTTTTCTCAAATTTTTCGAGTCAAAATAAACCACTTGGCTCCTGTGGAAATGTAAACAATTCGAACAATCAATTCCGAAAGTCAAAGTAGCAAAAACAGACAAGGTTAGCAGTGACAGTGATTAAATAACTATGTAACAAAATTCATTGGCAATTGATGTTTAATAAGGTATTAAATCAGTATTAAATCAGCCTCTGTTTGGATCATAAAATTTAAAAAAACAAATACAAATTGAATGCCAAACAAGCTGCCTATTTTTTTTCCCCTCTTTTGAAATGAAAAACTAAATCAATTCAAATTCAAACACAATATATATGAGACACCAATAGCTATTGTCCTGAATTCCTAAGAAATAAACTGTAATAGTATTCTCAGTGGAAAAACTTACCAAAAACTATACAATCTGCTTTGAGCTTTCTTCCTCCTTTCCACTTTTTGTTTCATTTCTTTTTTTTTTTTTTCCTTACATTTTTTTTATTTAATTTTCTTTTCCCCTTTGTGTCTTTCTTTTTTTTTTTTTTATTTTTAATTTTCTTCTTCTCCTTATATTTTTCTACTTTTCTCCTCGTACATTTCTGTGAGGCCCCCCATTTAGAGAACATTACAAACAAACTAGAAGATCCTGAAACAGTAGATATTCTTAAGGTTAGATACAAAAACTGCACATAAAATCAACACTTTCTAAATATGAGACTAACATAAAATAGTAAAAAACACCTCAATATTTTTCTATAAAATTAATTTTTTGAAAGTTGGTACGAATTGCAAAAATAACATAACCTCAAGATTAGTCTACTATATCAAAAGCATTCTAAAAGTTGGAGAACGAAAGTTGAAAGGCACTGACTATGGAAATTAGAGATACCTGTGTACAAGAGAAGGTTGAAGGAACTCCATCCGGGTATGGAAGAAGTCGTCTAAACATGGATGCTCCAATTTGTCCTCAAATGCATCTAATCTCCACGCTCGTGATGTTCCAGCATTAGTAAATGGAAGACTAGCATCCATTTACGCCCAGACGAGCCCTGCACGGAAGTATTCAGATGAAACCAAAATGAGATGCTTAATAACTGTAAAAATACCAATAACACGAACTTAAAACAAAATTCTCCTAAGAAAGCAATACCAAATGCCACAGAAAATCCCATTACCCTTTCAGAACAAAATTGTACTTCAAAGATCAACTAAATCCTAATTCTGGAGTAGTTTGCAATAACTAAAGCAAAATCATAGGAACCTAGCAAACAAGAACAATGAATCAGGTGTATCAACTTCAAAATATTATGAATTAATCCACTATCGGAAAATATTTCACACAACATACCTTTCCAATGGTAACTTTGGTAGATTCCCATAATGAATCGTGGACTACCACACCAAAATGCCCTTGCATTTTTCTCTATAATAGTGGCCAAGTATGTAAGCTCCCCCCCTGCCCCCCCTCTCTCATTTTTTTCATGTTTCTCTCAATTTTTTTTCATCTCTCGCTCTCTCTCTCATTTTTTTTTCCTTCTATCTCTCTCATTTTCCTCATCTCTCTGTATTATTTTTCTAGCCATTCCTGGAAAATTACATACTGTAGGAGTTAGAAAAAATAAAATCAACAATAGACATAAGTTTTGAAGGAAAAATACGATTTTTGAAAAAAAAAAAAAAAAAAAAAAAAGGGACAATACCTTTCCAACAAAAGCCTCACTTCTTTGCCATCACGACCTTTCTTTTTCTCTTTGTGACAGCAAAAACTCCCAAGGTGTTGGTGTCAACTGTAGTGGTATTTATCAGTAGCTCCATAATTTTTTTCCTCTCACTCTCTCTCAGTTTTTTTTTTTTGGCTTTTTTTTTTTTCTGGGCTACCAAAGTATGCAATCCTGAGACGATAAAATTCTGAAAAGTGACAGATTCTGAAAATGACAAAAATTTGCAAACAGAATTTCAAGCTTGGTGTACACCAATCACAGAAGCTGTATTGAACCATGTTCATGATTATGGACAGGTAGCAAAAAGCTAACGTTAAAAAAGTAATTACCTGCCCAAGAAAGAGCTTCTGATTTCTTCACTTGATGCACTCACAAGCAGGTTACGAGCTAACCACACGAATGATAAACTCTGCAACGAGATTAAAAACATAATTAAAGAAAATACAGACCAATAAGAAATAAAGTTACAAAGAATAGTAGTGCACAGGCAATGCTTGGAAAAATTTCAAACTTTGAAGTTCTGTTTCAGCAAGGGGCCATTGAAGAATGTTTACAAATCGACTAATCAGACTCACATTAATATCAGTAAAGTTGATTTAACAAACAGTGGATTCTTAATCTCAGTATGATAATCATGTCCAGGAAGCAGCATCCTACATTCGTAAGTAATGGCAGGAAGGTAGGAACATTTGAAATAAATAAGAATGGCTAGAAGGGATAAGAATAACTTACAATTCACAATTTCCAACCCATAGCTGGGTACCTAACTTATGCACATCATCATTCAAGAACCTTTGAACATAACCTGTTAAACGAGACTTAATTAATACAAAGTAGCAAATGCAGTCAAAAACTCAGTGGGTGATATATGTATATATATGAATGAAAAAATGCATATTTGTAAATGAACAAACTAATGTAGCAATATGAACTAGCTTGAAATAAATATGTGGCTAAGCAGCTACCCAGTGTCATATGGGTTCAGAATGTCAGGTGGAGTGCCTTTCTTGAATTAGTGTGGTTGCAGCTGCACAAGCCTAGGTTAGCACATTCTACACGATACATGTAGCGAAGAGCCGTACAAAAAATACTCCAATTTCTTTTGACTGAGATATAATACAAGATAGAAGAAAACATGAGAAATAGGAAGAGTACTCCAAAAATGCAAAAAGGAATAGAAATCTAGTTTTCATCAGGAATGTGCAAATTATACCTCAAATTTATCGGTGATCTACGCAGGGAAGGGCAAGCAATGTCAAACCACAATCCTGGCAGACCAACTTCTTCTTGTTTTCCCTTCTCATACTTTCTTTGTTCCTTTTCTAGATATCTTCTTCTGTTTCTCAAATTTTTCTTCTTTTTGAGTCAAAATAAACCTCTTGGCTCCTGTGGAAATGTAAACAATTAGAATAATCAATTCAAAAAGTCAAAGTAGCAAAAACAGAGGCAAGGTTAGCAGTGATAGTGATTAAATAACTATGCAACAAAATTCATTGACAACTGATGTTTAATAAGCTTTTAAAAATCAGTCTCTGTTTGGATC
This sequence comes from Ficus microcarpa, assembly GCA_025413485.1. Lineage (NCBI taxonomy): Eukaryota > Viridiplantae > Streptophyta > Magnoliopsida > Rosales > Moraceae > Ficus > Ficus microcarpa. The sequence continues at coordinate 13,130 of JAINRI010000710.1, forward strand.
ATAAATTTTAAAAAACAAATACAAATTGAGTGCCAAACAAGCTACCAATTTTTTTTAACCCTCTTCCTAATAAACAAAATTTCTTTAATCAGATAAAAACTGAGAGTTCCTAGTATCGTAATTCCTAAAGTAAACATACAGACCTGAAAGTTCCATACCATTTTATCGGCCTCTTCAATCAAATAAGAACTTCTTCACCGTTGTTGTTTTTGTTTTATAATCTTTGTGACATCAACATATAAGGAGGCCGAGAATGTAAACTTTAATAGTATACTCACTTGCTCTAATATAGGCTAAAAGCATCGAGATAAGAGACAAAAGTCAGAAAATTAAATACCATAGATTCAAATAACAAAAAGAAATTAAAAAACAGAACAAAACTTACCAAAAACTATACTATCTACTTTGAGCTTTCTTCCTCCTCTCCACTTTTTGTTTCATTTCTTTTTTTTTTTTTCCTTCCTTACATTTTTTTTTTTCTGTTTTTTCCCCTCTTTTTTTTTTTTTTGGTTCTTTTTATTTTTTATTTTTATTTATTTTTCTTCTCCTTATATTTTTCTTATTTGTTTTGCTCCTTTTCTTCTCATTACATTTCTGTGAGGCCCCCCAGTTAGAAAACTTTGAAAAGAAACTAGGAGAATGACAATCCATTTTCCTGAAAACAGTAGATATTCTTAAGGTTAGATACAAAAAACTGCACATTAAATTAACACTTTTTGGATACAAGACTAACATAAAATAATCAAGACAAACACGTCAATATTTTCTCTATTAGAAGAGGATTTTTTACTACATAAAATTAATTTTCTGAAAGTTGGTACGAATTGCAAAAATAACATAACCTCAAGATTAGTCTACTATATCAAAAGCATTCTAAAAGTTAAAGAAAGAAAGTTGAAAGGCATTGACTATGGAAATTAGAGATACCTATGTACAAGAGAAGGTTGAAGCAACTCAATCCGGGTATAGAAGAAGTCATCAAAACATGGATGCTCCAATTTGTCTTCAAATGCATCAAACCTCAGAGCTCGTGATGTTCCAACATTAGTATATGGAAGACTAGCATTCATTTACACCCAGACGAGCCCTGCACGAAAGTATTCAGATGAAACCAAAATGAAATACATAAGAACGGTAAAAACCCTAATAACAAGGAACTTAAAATAAAATTCTCTCAAGAAAGCAGTATCAAATGCCACAGATAATCCCATTACCCTTTCAGAATAAAATTGTACTTCAATGATCTGCTAAATCCTAATTCTGGTACAGTTTGCGATAACTAAAGCAAAATCATAGGAACCTAGCAAACAAGAACAATGAATCAGGTGTATCAACTTCAAAATATTATGAATTAATCCACTATCGGAAAATATTTCACACAGCATACCTTTCCAATTGTAACTTTGGTAGATTCCCATAATGACTCGTGGACTACCACACCAAAATGCCCTTGCATTTTTCTCTATAATAGTGGCCAAGTATGTAAGCTTGTTTTTTTTCCCCCCTTCTCTCTCTCTCTCTTTCTCGTTTTTTCATGTCTCTCTCATTTTTTTTTTCATCTCTCGCTCTCTCTCTCATTTTTTTTCCTTCTATCTCTCTCATTTTCCTCCTCTCTCTCTATTATTTTTCTAGCCATTCCTGGAAAATTACATACAATTAACATAATTTTTAACGGAAAAATACCATTTAAAAAAAAAAAAAAACAAAGGAAGAAAGAAAGAAAGAAAGAAGGGGACAATACCTTTCCAACTAGAGCCTCACTTCTTTGCCATCACGACCTTTTTTTTCTCTTTGTGACAGCAACATACTCCCAAGGGGTTGGTGTCAACTGTAGTAGTATTTATTCAGTAGCTCCAGAATTTTTTTCTTCCCTCTCTATCTCTCTCACAATTTTTTTTTTTTTCACTTTATCCTTTTTTACTTTTTCGTTTTTTTTTTTTTTGGCTTTTTTTTTTTTTTCTGGGCTACCAAAATACGCAATCCTGAGACGATAAAATTCTGAAAAGTGACAGATTCTGAAAATGACAGAAATTTGCAAACAGAACTTCAAGCTTAGTGTACATTAATCACAGAAGTTGTATTGAACTATGTTCATGATTATGGACAGGTAGCAAAAAGCTAACATTAAAAACCTAATTACCTGCCCATCCGATTTCTTCACTTTATGTACTTTCAAGCAGGTTACGAGCTAACCGCACGAATAATACTCTGCAACAAGATTAAAAAACATAATTAAATAAAATACAGACCAATTTGAGATAAAGTTACAAAGAATAGTAGTGCTCGGGCAATGCTTGGAAAAAGTACTTCAGACTTTGAAGTTCTGTTTCAACTAGAGACTCTTGAAGAAAGTTTACGAATCAAGTAGACAGAATTACATTAATATCAGTAAAGTTGATTTAACAAACAGTGGATTCTCAATCTAAGCATGATAATCATGTCCAGGAAGCAGCATCATACAACCGTAAGTAATGGCAGAAAGTAGCAACATTTGACATAAATAAGAACGGATAGAAGGGATTAGAAAAACTTACAATTCACAATTTCCAACTGATAGGTACCTAACTTATGCACATCATCATTCAAGAACCTTTGAACATAACCTGTTAAACGAGACTTAATTAATACAAAGCAGCAAATGCAGCCAAAAACTCAGTGGGTGATATATATGTATGAACAAAAAATGCATATTTATAAATGAACAAACTAATGTAGCGATATGCACTAACTTGAAATAAATATGTGGCTAAGCAGGCTCAACATCAGAAACCATCTAACCAACTACCCAGAGGCATATTGGTTCAGAATGTCAGGTGCCATGCCTTTCTTGAATTGGTGTGGTTGCAGCTGCACAAGCCTAGGTTAGAACATTCTATACGATACATGTGAAAGAAGAGCCATACGAAAAATACTCCAATTTCTTCAACTGAGATATAATACAAGATAGAAGAAAACATGACAAATAGGAAGAGTACTTCCACAATAGTTGCAACAAGGAAAAGAAGTCTTCGTTTTCATCAGGAATGTGCAAATTATACCTCAAATTTATTGGTGATCTACGCAGGGCAAGGGCAAGCAACGTCAAACCACAATCTCAGTAGACCAAACTTTTTTTTTCCCCTGCTTTCTTCTCCAGTATTCCACTTCTTATTTCTCAAATCTTTCTTCGACTTCAACTCAAAATAAACCTCTTGTTTCCTGCAGTAAGAGTACATAAAGATATGGATAATCAATTCGAAAAGTTAAAGCTACAAAAACAGATGCAAGTTCAATAGTAGCAATGATTAAACAAATAAACCCATTATTCTAAAGTAAACATCAAGACCAGGGAGTGGGTTCCATACCTTTTTCAACCTCTTTAATGAATAAGAACTTCTTTACCATCATTTCTTTAGTTTTAGTACTCTTTGGGAATGACATCAACATACAAGGGGGACTAAGTATGTACATTGTACAAGTATACTCAATTGCTCTGAGCTTTGAGCTTTTCTTCTTCCACTCCTTTTTCTCCTCTTTTTTTTTTTTTGTTCTCTTTCTTTTTTTGTTTTTTTTTTTTGGGTCCTCCTCCGTCCTTCCTTTGATTTTTTTTCTCTTTTTTTTCCTTTTTCTTTTTTCTTCTTGTACTTAACTCAATCCGCGTTTAATACAAGGGGCAAATGGAATCCACTTCCAAAGCACAATCTTCAGTTATAACTTCCGGGAATGATACAAGGTTGAAATGTGAATCAGTACAAAATTTTTTCTCGCACTTCAATAATTCCAACTCTGACACTAAAGAATAAAAAACATCCCTAAAAAAGAGCTACTTGATCATCCTTCAAGTCATGAACTAACTGATACATTGCTGAAACCAAATATGGTCTCATGAACGGTAATTTGAAGCTGAACTATATTGAAGAATCTTCGGTACTGGAAATGCCGATGGTTTTGGGTTAATTCTCTGTTCGGTCATCAAGCTGTTTTCACTATCCGTGAGGGAGGTCTTCGGAATACACTGATTAGATCATCAAGACCCTGTTGAATAACATTGTCAGTGGTTTTGCACATTCAAATGTCTGGTATTCAGAGGAAGGAAACTGGTAGAATAGAGTAGAATAATCTATCAATACAGAAACCGAGGGCTTTAGCCGCAGAAAAAGGATAAGAGTAATACCCTAGTTGTGATGACAAGAAAACTGAATAGCACTATCAAGTAAGATCCCAAAACTAGAAGCAACAGCAGGTCGAATGTAACACTAGCAACCTGTGACAAGACACTAGAGCATATTACCATATAAACCAAGAGAGCGCATAATAACTAAACAAGCAAATTAACACACCTACAACAAGAGTAAGACACAGTAACCATAAGTAGAAATGTGCTAGGCCTTGGCCATGTATTGGTAAATATGGATGGTAGAGGCTATGTACTGCCCTACTAAACAATCTGTATACAAACCATAACACAGTAATCTTTGAGAGATGGCATATTAAAACCAATTACTTTACAACGACCAGAAGCAAATGTGAAATTTACACAACTTTAATACCTGATATATATTAAGCCTAGCTCTAGATGAACTATCGAAAAATATTTCACACAACATACCTTTCCAATGGTAACTTTGGTAGATTCCATAATGAATCGTGGACTACCACACCAAAATGCCCTTGCATTTTTCTCTATAATAGTGGCCAAGTATGTAAGCTTCCCCCCCCCCCTTCTTCTCTCTCTCTCATTTTTTTCATGTCTCTCTCATTTTTTTTTTCATCTCTCGCTCTCTCTCTCATTTTTTTTCCCTTCTATCTCTCATTTTCCTCATCTCTCTATTTTATTTTTCTAGCCATTCCTGGAAAATTACATACTATAGGAGTTAGAAAAAATAAAATCAACAATAGACATAAGTTTTGAAGGAAAAATACGATTTTTGAAAACGAAAAAAAAAAAAAAAAAAAAAGGGACAATACCTTTCCAACAAAAGCCTCACTTCTTTGCCATCACGACCTTTCTTTTTCTCTTTGTGACAGCAACAAACTCCCAAGGTGTTGGTGTCAACTGTAGTGGTATTTATCAGTAGCTCCATAATTTTTTTCCTCTCACTCTCTCTCTCAGTTTTTTTTTTTTTTTTTGGCTTTTTTTTTTTTCTGGGCTACCAAAGTATGCAATCCTGAGACGATAAAATTCTGAAAAGTGACAGATTCTGAAAATGACAAAAATTTGCAAACAGAATTTCAAGCTTGGTGTACACCAATCACAGAAGCTGTATTGAACCATGTTCATGATTATGGACAGGTAGCAAAAAGCTAACGTTAAAAAAGTAATTACCTGCCCAAGAAAGAGCTTCCGATTTCTTCACTTGATGCACTCACAAGCAGGTTACGAGCTAACCACACGAATGATAAACTCTGCAACGAGATTAAAAACATAATTAAAGAAAATACAGACCAATAAGAAATAAAGTTACAAAGAATAGTAGTGCACAGGCAATGCTTGGAAAAATTTCAAACTTTGAAGTTCTGTTTCAGCAAGGGGCCATTGAAGAATGTTTACAAATCGACTAATCAGACTCACATTAATATCAGTAAAGTTGATTTAACAAACAGTGGATTCTTAATCTCAGTATGATAATCATGTCCAGGAAGCAGCATCCTACATTCGTAAGTAATGGCAGGAAGGTAGGAACATTTGAAATAAATAAGAATGGCTAGAAGGGATAAGAATAACTTACAATTCACAATTTCCAACCCATAGCTGGGTACCTAACTTATGCACATCATCATTCAAGAACCTTTGAACATAACCTGTTAAACGAGACTTAATTAATACAAAGTAGCAAATGCAGTCAAAAACTCAGTGGGTGATATATGTATATATATGAATGAAAAAATGCATATTTGTAAATGAACAAACTAATGTAGCAATATGAACTAGCTTGAAATAAATATGTGGCTAAGCAGCTACCCAGTGTCATATGGGTTCAGAATGTCAGGTGGAGTGCCTTTCTTGAATTAGTGTGGTTGCAGCTGCACAAGCCTAGGTTAGCACATTCTACACGATACATGTAGCGAAGAGCCGTACAAAAAATACTCCAATTTCTTTTGACTGAGATATAATACAAGATAGAAGAAAACATGAGAAATAGGAAGAGTACTCCAAAAATGCAAAAAGGAATAGAAATCTAGTTTTCATCAGGAATGTGCAAATTATACCTCAAATTTATCGGTGATCTACGCAGGGAAGGGCAAGCAATGTCAAACCACAATCCTGGCAGACCAACTTCTTCTTGTTTTCCCTTCTCATACTTTCTTTGTTCCTTTTCTAGATATCTTCTTCTGTTTCTCAAATTTTTCTTCTTTTTGAGTCAAAATAAACCTCTTGGCTCCTGTGGAAATGTAAACAATTAGAATAATCAATTCAAAAAGTCAAAGTAGCAAAAACAGAGGCAAGGTTAGCAGTGATAGTGATTAAATAACTATGCAACAAAATTCATTGACAACTGATGTTTAATAAGCTTTTAAAAATCAGTCTCTGTTTGGATCATAAATTTTAAAAAACAAATACAAATTGAGTGCCAAACAAGCTACCAATTTTTTTTAACCCTCTTCCTAATAAACAAAATTTCTTTAATCAGATAAAAACTGAGAGTTCCTAGTATCGTAATTCCTAAAGTAAACATACAGACCTGAAAGTTCCATACCATTTTATCGGCCTCTTCAATCAAATAAGAACTTCTTCACCGTTGTTGTTTTTGTTTTATAATCTTTGTGACATCAACATATAAGGGGCCGAGAATGTAAACTTAATAGTATACTCACTTGCTCTAATATAGGCTAAAAGCATCAAGATAAGAGACAAAAGTCAGAAAATTAAATACCATAGATTCAAATAACAAAAAGAAATTAAAAAACAGAACAAAACTTACCAAAAACTATACTATCTACTTTGAGCTTTCTTCCTCCTCTCCACTTTTTGTTTCATTTCTTTTTTTTTTTTCCTTCCTTACATTTTTTTTTTCTGTTTTTTCCCCTCTTTTTTTTTTTGTTCTTTTTATTTTTTATTTTTATTTATTTTTTCTTCTCCTTATATTTTTCTTATTTGTTTTGCTCCTTTTCTTCTCATTACATTTCTGTGAGGCCCCCCAGTTAGAAAACTTTGAAAAGAAACTAGGAGAATGACAATCCATTTTCCTGAAAACAGTAGATATTCTTAAGGTTAGATACAAAAAACTGCACATTAAATTAACACTTTTTGGATACAAGACTAACATAAAATAATCAAGACAAACACATCAATATTTTCTCTATTAGAAGAGGATTTTTTACTACATAAAATTAATTTTCTGAAAGTTGGTATGAATTGCAAAAATAACATAACCTCAAGATTAGTCTACTATATCAAAAGCATTCTAAAAGTTAAAGAAAGAAAGTTGGAAGGCATTGACTATGGAAATTAGAGATACCTGTGTACAAGAGAAGGTTGAAGCAACTCAATCCAGGTATAGAAGAAGTCATCAAAACATGGATGCTCCAATTTGTCATCAAATGCATCAAACCTCAGAGCTCGTGATGTTCCAACATTAGTATATGGAAGACTAGCATTCATTTACACCCAGACGAGCCCTGCACGATAGTATTCAGATGAAACCAAAATGAGATACATAAGAACGGTAAAAATACTAATAACAAGGAACTTAAAATAAAATTCTCTCAAGAAAGCAGTATCAAATGCCACAGATAATCCCATTACCCTTTCAGAATAAAATTGTACTTCAAAGATTTGCTAAATCCTAATTCTGGTACAGTTTGCAATAACTAAAGCAAAATCATAGGAACCTAGCAAACAAGAAAAATGAATCAGGTGTATCAACTTCAAAATATTATGAATTAATCTACTATCGGAAAATATTTCACACAGCATACCTTTCCAATTGTAACTTTGGTAGATTCCCATAATGACTCGTGGACTACCACACCAAAATGCCCTTGCATTTTTCTCTATAATAGTGGCCAAGTATGTAAGCTTGTTTTTTTTCCCCCCTTCTCTCTCTCTCTCTTTCTCGTTTTTTCATGTCTCGTATTTTTTTTTTCATCTCTCGCTCTCTCTCTCATTTTTTTTTCCTCCTATCTCTCTCATTTTCCTCCTCTCTCTATTATTTTTCTAGCCATTCCTGGAAAATTACATACAATTAACATAATTTTTAACGGAAAAATACCATTTAAAAAAAAAAAAAAACAAAGGAAGAAAGAAAGAAAGAAAGAAGGGGACAATACCTTTCCAACTAGAGCCTCACTTCTTTGCCATCACGACCTTTTTTTTCTCTGTGACAACAACGTACTCCCAAGGGGTTGGTGTCAACTGTAGTAGTATTTATTCAGTAGCTCCAGAATTTTTTTCTTCCCTCTCTATCTCTCTCACAATTTTTTTTTTTCACTTTATCCTTTTTTACTTTTTCATTTTTTTTTTTTTTTGGCTTTTTTTTTTTTTCTGGGCTACCAAAATACGCAATCCTGAGACGATAAAATTCTGAAAAGTGACAGATTCTGAAAATGACAGAAATTTGCAAACAGAACTTCAAGCTTAGTGTACATCAATCACAGAAGTTGTATTGAACTATGTTCATGATTATGGACAGGTAGCAAAAAGCTAACATTAAAAACCTAATTACCTGCCCATCCGATTTCTTCACTTTATGTACTTTCAAGCAGGTTACGAGCTAACCGCACGAATAATACTCTGCAACGAGATTAAAAAACATAATTAAATAAAATACAGACCAATTTGAGATAAAGTTACAAAGAATAGTAGTGCTCGGGCAATGCTTGGAAAAAGTAGTTCAGACTTTGAAGTTCTGTTTCAACTAGAGACTCTTGAAGAAAGTTTACGAATCAAGTAGACAGAATTACATTAATATCAGTAAAGTTGATTTAACAAACAGTGGATTCTCAATCTAAGCATGATAATCATGTCCAGGAAGCAGCATCATACAACCGTAAGTAATGGCAGAAAGTAGCAACATTTGAATAAATAAGAACGGATAGAAGGGATTAGAATAACTTACAATTCACAATTTCCAACTGATTACTGGGTACCTAACTTATGCACATCATCATTCAAGAACCTTTGAACATAACCTGTTAAACGAGACTTAATTAATACAAAGCAGCAAATGCAGCCAAAAACTCAGTGGGTGATATATATGTATGAACAAAAAATGCATATTTATAAATGAACAAACTAATGTAGCGATATGCACTAACTTGAAATAAATATGTGGCAAAGCAGGCTCAACATCAGAAACCATCTAACCAACTACCCAGAGGCATATTGGTTCAGAATGTCAGGTGCCATGCCTTTCTTGAATTGGTGTGGTTGCAGCTGCACAAGCCTAGGTTAGAACATTCTATACGATACATGTGAAAGAAGAGCCATACGAAAAATACTCCAATTTTCTTCAACTGAGATATAATACAAGATAGAAGAAAACATGACAAATATGAAGAGTACTTCCACAATAGTTGCAACAAGGAAAAGAAGTCTTCGTTTTCATCAGGAATGTGCAAATTATACCTAAAATTTATTGGTGATCTACGCAGGGCAAGGGCAAGCAACGTCAAACCACAATCTCAGTAGACTAAACTTTTTTTTTCCCCTGTTTTCTTCTCCAGTATTCCACTTCTTATTTCTCAAATCTTCCTCCTACTTCAACTCAAAATAAACCTCTTGTTTCCTGCAGTAAGAATACATAAAGATATGGATAATCAATTTGAAAAGTTAAAGCTACAAAAACAGATGCAAGTTCAACAGTAGCAATGATTAAACAAATAACCCCATTATTCTAAAGTAAACATCAAGACCAGGGAGTGGGTTCCATACCTTTTTCAACCTCTTTAATGAATAAGAACTTCTTCACCATCATTTCTTTAGTTTTAGTACTCTTTGGGAATGACATCAACATACAAGGGGGACTAAGTATGTACATTGTACAAGTATACTCAATTGCTCTGAGCTTTGAGCTTTTCTTCTTCCACTCCTTTTTCTCCTCTTTTTTTTTTCTCTTTCTTTTTTTTTTTTTTTTTTTGGGTCCTCCTCCGTCCTCCCTTTGATTTTTTTCTTTTTTTTTTTTCCTTTTTCTTTTTTCTTCTTGTACTTAACTCAATCCGCGTTTAATACAAGGGGCAAATGGAATCCACTTCCAAAGCACAATCTTCAGTTATAACTTCCGGGAATGATACAAGGTTGAAATGTGAATCAGTACAAAATTTTTTCTCGCACTTCAATAATTCCAACTCTGACACTAAAGAATAAAAAACATCCCCTAAAAAAGAGCTACTTGATCATCCTTCAAGTCATGAACTAACTGATACATTGCTGAAACTAAATATGGTCTCATGAACAGTAATTTGAAGCTGAACTATATTGAAGAATCTTCGGTACTGGAAATGCCGATGGTTTTGGGTTAATTCTCTGTTCGGTCATCAAGCTGTTTTCACTTTCCGTGAGGGAGGTCTTCGGAATATGCTGATTAGATCATCAAGACCCTGTTGAATAACATTGTCAGTGGTTTTGCACATTCAAATGTCTGGTATTCAGAGGAAGGAAACTGGTAGAATAGAGTAGAATAATCTATCAATACAGAAACCGAGGGCTTTAGCCGCAGAAAAAGGATAAGAGTAATACCCTAGTTGTGATGACAAGAAAACTGAATAGCACTATCAAGTAAGATCCCAAAACTAGAAGCAACAGCAGGTCGAATGTAACACTAGCAACCTGTGACAAGACACTAGAGCATATTACCATTTAAACCAAGAGAGCGCATAATAGCTAAACAAGCAAATTAACACGCCTACAACAAGAGTAAGACACAGTAACCATAAGTAGAAATGTGTTAGGCCTTGGTCATGTATTGGTAAATATGGATGGTAGAGGCTATGTACTGCCCTACTAAACAATCTGTATACAAACCATAACACAGTAATCTTTGAGAGATGGCATATTAAAACCAATTACTTTACAACGACCAGAAGCAAATGTGAAATTTACACAACTTTAATACCTGATATATATTAAGCCTAGCTCTAGATGAATCATAGAAAGTGAGCATCCCATCGAGCACCTCATGTTGTACGTTCACTTCATGAGTGTGATCTTCTAATTCCTGATAACGGAAAGAAGAGAAAAAAAGAAATACAAGGAAGAAACAAAGATTCATTTTTCAAACGAGCTTTAGCTTTTCAAGGGAATAAAAAAACGAATCTTAAAACCAATAGTAATTCATGAAAAAAACTGTATCAGTACATACAACAGGACTTGGGTTATACATGAAAGATATACCATATAAATCCATACTTTGTATATTAACTTTGAGAACCTATGCACATTTTGATATGTAACTTTTTTTCTTTTTATTTGGATAATTCACATATACATATGCAATTTCTGATATCACACATTTTGATATGCATGATATGCATGTATGCATTCCTGAATTGCTTTCCCAACAAACTCAACGTATCAAGAAATGAACAAAAAGAAAAATTTTGCATGAGCATATAAAGTATTAGATGTAAAACCTTTTTCAAAGCCAAGACAAGGGGATCATTCTTCGAAATGAATGGTGCCACTCGAGGTTTTCGTGACAAAAACTCCAACCACGACCTTATGTAAAAAGGATTTACAGCTAAACTACTGTCATCTGCAATGATCTCCATGTTCTTTTCTTGGCCATAAATATGTCTCTGCATCGAACAAAGGTAACAACAATATTAGCTACAAACACTTGGAAAGAGAGCTTATCAGTTGTGAAGCTTTTTTCTCGAAATGAAATGAAAATGCTAGAACCACAATGTTCTGTTGCAGAATCATAGTTTTGAAAAATTATGTCAGAAGTCTGGTGTTATTGACATTATTGCTCTGCTGTGATTTTGCCATGTGCATTTGAGAGAGAGAGAGAGAGATCTACTTAAAGCTAAAGGCCACAAATATACTTTCAAATTTGTAAGATGATCATAGTTCATAACACACGAGTTCATACTAGCAATGGTCTTGATCATAATATCTAGAAAAAGGATACTAACCAAGAAGTTCAAATCGACTCTTAGAAGATATCTGGAAGATAAAACTTCCTAGACGACGACCAGCTAAGCACACATTTCAAAAATTTGAGACACCAAATTCACGAAATTCTCAAAAATTATAAGTGTAGGGAGGGAAAAAAATTCCACATACATTGGTTGGTATTAAAATTTTTATATTAAAAAAAATCCATTCAAAAGATTATTAGGCCCCGTTTGGGGTCAACTTCTGGAAACATTGTTTCCAAAATGTTTTTTGTCCTTTTCCTCCAATTTTACTATTTACTTTCCAAATATTTCAAAAAACTCAAAACTTTAAAAGCCCATAACTTTATCATTTTAAGTCAAAATGAGATGATTTAAAAAAAAATGAATATAATTTGGAAAGGAACGAAACAAGATCCATATTGTTAATTTTTTCCGAAAACATTTCAAGTTTTTACACTTTTTTCACTCCAACCAATTCATTTTCACGAAATGCACATTTTCAAAACTCAAGCCATCTTCAACCTCCAAAACATCATCTCCAAAATTTGAGTCCAAACAGGAATAACAGGCCTTGAAATGTAAAACACCATTTATCCAAACCAGATTATGCTAGCTCAAAATGAATGTAGCATCCTTCAAGTTCAACAAACGAGTATAATACACCTATCCCCTCTCCTAGTAAGCTTTAAGCTTGTTAATTACATAATGGAATAAAATGTCATAACGAAGGCCATAATCTTACCGCAAGACTCTCAGCAATTAACTTCACACTTCTAATAACTGCAGTTTCATTTGTGAAACCCCTGGAGAAAACCAACAAATTTATAGTTGTCTATCCATACTAGAAGTGAACTCCCAGCAATAAGAGAACTGAGTACAAGAAACAAAACCTGCTATCAACCAAACCCCCCGTTCTTTCAAATAATTCGGAAGGAACAGAGAGTTCAGAGAGGGTAGCAGCAGTAACTCTCATCCTTGAAAATTGCTCATGTTCCCAAGCTACCTACAACAAGCCAGCAACTTCATCACCTGATCTCATAATAGAAATATAGGAAGAGGGCAGAGATGCATGACATGATAGAAATAGTCAAGATCTGTTTTTAAAATATCAAGTCCAGCCTCATAGATTAGAAGCTATTAGAGTTAAAAAGTAACTTCCTTTATGTATTAAATTTATTTTTTTGCTAGGTAAGATAAGATGGAAGTAAATTCATATTTTCTTTCAGTAGGTTGAGAAAGAATCTCTTCCAAGAAAATATGAAAATAAATTCTGATTCGGTACAGGTTACAGAGCTGAAGTTATCAAAGGTTATACTAGGGATGATGCCAATCATGAAAGTATATTAATTTACAAAATCCAGTTCCTAATACTTGGTATCAAAATAAATTTACTTTCAAAAATAAAAATCAATGCATTTTCACAAGTTCAAGGCCACCCGTTAAGCATATATTAAGCATAAAATCGTCTCAAACCTATGTCATAAAAATCTCTAGTCATATGTTATAAGATAATAACATCTCCTCGTCAAAAATTCAAAATTAGTTGCTAATGATGAAAATTTTAAGCATGGATACTTACTCGAGGATTAGAAATATTTATTTTCTTGTGCTTCAGGCCTACTTTGAAACCCAATTCTTCTGCCACATCAGAGAAACCCTACCCAGAAAGAGAGAGTCCATTAGATTAAAAGATGCAGCAGATTAATTTATTAACGACAGAATTTTATAACCGTTTCTATTATCTTACTTCAAAAATTTGCTTTGTGTAGGCATTTTCTGGAGGCTTAGAAACATGAATCCACAATTCATTATCCCATGAGCCAACAGTATTCAAGCAAATAGCAAAATCGATACTCTCACGAAGGCGTTGGTCAAAGCTTCGTAACCACTGCAATATGTAAATTCCATAATAAGCTGGTGACAATCAAGAAAGAATATTACAAAATTAAGTAAATCAGAAAGTCAACAAACATAATATGGTTGAAACGTGGGAAAAGTTAAATACATTAACAAGAGATAAGCACCTTATGAGTGCCATTGTAGTTATAAGGTTCACCAGATGTCAACCCGAAAAGTAAATTGTACCGCCCTCTTGTTTTAGGATTTGAATAAAGAAACGAGAACAGCCTAGCAATTTCAAGAAGTGCTACAACGCCACTTCCATTGCTATCACTTCCCACAGATAAAGCCTACATATAAGGATCTGTCAGACCTTTCTAGAGCTCATTGAATTTGATTAGAAATAACTATAATAAAGTTACATACTGGAGCAGCCCCAAAGTTGTCGTACGATGCCACTATTGCAATAGTTGGAAGTTGATTATCTCCATCAGTTTTCAGTCCCGGCAACCATCCCTGTTATACTCGAAACAATAATCCAATTTAAAAACGATCTAGCAGGCAAAATAAATTATCACTCCCAAGGAAATATTTTACCAGAAAAGTCTGATTAAAAAAATAAATAAATATTTACCTGAATGTTAGTGATGGTGGGTGATGCAACCTTCTTAGGTTCTGGCACTGAAACAACAAGCTTGTATCTGCATTCACCGCCAAAAAATAATTTTTCTATTAGTCTCTGGAAGAGAATACATGAGCACGTTTACTTTGAGAAACCAACCATACTGTTATTAAGATAAACAAAATAACTTAAAATAGTACTCTCTTTCTCTTTTGTACGCTAAGACTCTCGGCCTCATGCTTTAATGTGAAAAACCTAAAGAAAATCTATGCACAAGAAGATGTGGAATGGTTCATCTTTTTTTTTTTGGGTTAATTATAGACGGCCTTTATTGATTGAAAAAATCAATACAAGAAATAAAACGACTTTTCTTTTTTATGGTGACAGGAAGACTATCCAAGGAGGAGAGATAAATCCATAAACTTGAAGTCAAGTCCACCACAAATGCTTCAGGTGCAACCGCAAGAAATAGATAATAAATAAGCAGACATGAAAACAAATCCTCTAAACTGATTCTGCGTTGTATCTTTCTTAGCTTGGATATATGATAGGTTTCAAGTTCATGCAACATAGGCTTAGAATGTGCTTATCGCCTAGGATATAGGAACCGATAGAGCAAAAAATTGCCAGGTTGAGGATACATTCCCTTGACACGCATCAATTCATTTAGCGATTATAAATATGCATCTACAGGTAAAAGAAATGGAACCAGACATGGAAAACAACATTAAGGGCACGTTTGGCACAGCATATTATATTGCATTGTATTATATGCATTGTATTGTATTATTACTATACAATATGATGTTTACTTTTGCATTGCATTGACCCCGACCCTTGTCCCGAATCCCGACCCCAACCTCCATCCCAAAAACCATCCCCAACCCCGAAACCCGACCCGACTCGCATCCCGAAAGCCGACCCTGACCTCCGACCCGAAACCCGACCCCGTCCCGAAATCCGACCTTAAAAGCCAACCTCGACCCTCGACCCCATACCAAAACCCAACCCCAACTCTCGTCCAAAAACCTGACCCGACCTCCATATTAAAATCCATTATATTTTGTTTTTGGATAAAATCATTTAGATTAAACTATACGATATAGCCTAATACAGAGGTTTTTTCTTGTATAAGATATCACAGTCCGCATTGTATTAATTTTTGATTTCGTATTAAACTACACAATACAAAGACGATGCCAAACATTGTATTATTTTAAAAGACAGGGTGCTAATACGGTATACCAAACATGCCCTTAGTACGCAAACACATTCTCTTGATGATCCTTACTTTACCTCCACCAAGAATAGATTAAGGCGAAAATCAAAAATTCATATCAAACTATAGGTTGACTCTTAAAAGAACATATCCCACTCCCATATTTTCAATCTGAGAAAAAATAAAACTAAAAAACATTTACCCGCCAGTAGTTGCAGTGGCAGGTTGGCCCGTGGCATCATTCCTCTTAATATCAGCCAAAACAGCCTCGGTATCACTATCTTCAAAAGCAAAATATACAGGATACTGTAACAGAAAAGAAACATTCATTAGAAACAAGTCTCTAAAGTTCCCCTTAAAAAAGGCTCTAAAGGGACATTCATGACAACATTTGGTTGATAAAATAAAACACACACACACATACACATTGACAGAGACACAACTTCCATGCAACACTGAGCAATTCATTCAATTTTTAGTTGAGCAATAACAATAATAAAACCAGTAGAATACAGGATTGAAAATCAAGACTTCATACACAAGGACATCAACAGTTAAGAGAGCTCATAGAAGTCAGAAATAAACAGCAGAAGATTAAGTCATGAATGTAGAAAGCTTAGGAGAAGTTGAATTTGTTTCACTCACAGGAATATTTGAGTGTAAAAGTAACTGTTCAAGTTCTGCAAGTAAATTTTTTATCTGCTCACTTGCATGATCTTGATGATTGCTCCCAATGTCGTCTTCATTCTCAAAACTAAACATCCGGGGAAGCAAAAACAGCAAGCCTCCAAGAGGTTCTCTTTGAGAAATATATTCTGCAACAGAATTCCCAAAAAAAATAAATAAATAAATAAACAAGAACAGTCAAGAAACATAATTCCTCAACCAAGTCATCAAAGCACCAAGAATCCAACTAGACATCACAAATGAATAGGACCACATGCTCCATTTTCTCTGGTTCTTTTCTTTTTCTTCTTTTTCCCTCCCTTTGGTGGGAGCACATAACTCAAGTTAGCTGAATTCCTTAGCACAAAAAATCTATAATCAAATGGTGGTGACAAATTACAAACTCTACATACTCATTGAAAATTCTTTAAATTCCGACTTCACTGTATGAAATAGAATTTTGATACAATCCCATGGAATCTACGACGTACATGAGGTCGGGAAAGTCGGCATTTCAGTGTTTTGGATGTACATCTACAAATTACCAATATCTGTGTTCATTTATGAAACAAAACACATCAAATAAGCACTTTTCAACAATATATATCCAAATATAAGAGTGCGAAACATTGCAGAATCCAATAACTTGAATCATGAAAAATGCCAGATCAAATAAGGTCTCAAATTATCTGAAAGGTTGCCTTGTCGTCATTGAAATCATTTACAAAAAAGAAAAAGAAAAAAAGAAACACACACACACTAATTGCATTCGATTTAACTAAGAAGAGCACCAAAAATCACAATATAGGCAAAAACTAATCGAATTTGGATCCACAGAGAGCGAAAGAAAAAAATAAAAAAAGCGTTGAAAAACGGACGAAATTAGATACCTTTGACGAAGGAGTGAGGTCGCGAAAAGGAATAATGAGGACTGTGCGAGAGAGATCGGAGCCGGGAGGGAAGTGAGTGGAGGCGGCGTGGTGGTTGAGGGCGGCGACGCGAGATCCGAAAGGGACACCGGAGATGTCGTACTGGATGAGGCGGTAGACGTCGACGACGGTGGCGGCGCCGCAGAGCTCGACACAGGCGAGGAGGATGACGACGAGCTCGATCACGGGTAACATGGATTCCATCACCTGGCGTTTCCTCTGATGTGCCATTGTTGCCGCTCTGAAGCGAACGACTCGATCTACGAAAAGCTTACAGGATTTGCTTTCTCTCTCTAGATAGATGAGAGAGAGAGAGAGAGAGCTCTGTGTTCGCTGACCGAGATTCTGCCTGGGGAATTGGCCTTTTGGGTTTTTTTGTTAGATCGGCTAGTTGACGGGGTAGGGTTTCTTTATTAATTAACTAATGATTTTTTGGATAAATATTTTTTTAGCAAAAAAAATATTTATCCCAGTATTTATCCAAAAAATATTGTTTATCAAAATATTATGATCCTTCGAGAGAGAGAGTACGACAAGTATTAAAAAAATCCATCAATAATTGTTAATAAAAAATATCTTATTTACTTTCAACAAAGTATCTGGATGCTCATTTTTTAATAACATAATTTAATAGATGATCTAATTATTTTTTTATTTAAGAATATGATCATTTGTCGTTTTTTAGATTTGGTTAATCAATAATTGACTAATGGTTAGTGATTGGTTAAGAAATTTGATGATTGACTAATGATCGATCAGTAATTGATTATAAAATTTGATGATTTACATTATGATTAATCAATGATTAACTTATAATAGTCAATCACTATTAAAAACCTCTTAACTAATTTAAAAAAAAAAAGGTATTTTAACTACCTTTTAAAAACCTCTATCATTTATTAAAAACCTTCTTAAAAAAAAGATTATTTAACTATAAATCCCAATTTTATATCAATATTATGTTTCTTTTCAATCACTAATTAACCATTTAAAAAAAAAAGATCTTTTAACTAATTTTTAAAAACCTTTGTCATTTATTAAAAACCTTCTTAAAAAGAGACAATTTAGCTATAAATCCCAATTTTATCTCAATATTATGTTTCTTTTCAACATTATTGTAAGACTTGATGGATCTTTTTCCTTTCAAAAGAAAAAATAGAGAATTTCAAAAAAAAAAAAAAGAGAGAGAGAGAGAGAGAGAGAAAATTACCTAAATAATCATTTTTTTCATCTATTAACCATCATGATGCAAATTCTCCATTCTTGACTAATATATCGCTAATTTTAGTTTATTTTAGTTTAATTTTTTATTTTATTAGTTTAGTGCTTTTGTTGTATTGTATTGATGTAATAATATTTAAATTTATGTCATTTAGGTGCTTTCTTCAAAAAAGTATTCATAAATTTTAACTTCTTTCTTAACATATATATTTGAAATTTTCAATAAATTTTACTGCCTAATTCTCATGTGATATGACACTTGTTAAAGGTGCATCACTCATTAAATATCTAGCAACTAGTGATGTATATTAATGATAAATTTTCTATTCATTTTTTTAAAGATTTTATTTTTTTATTTTCTTAAAATTAAATGAATAAGTTCAATAAAATTTAAGGTTTCAGCAAAAAATAAATAAATAAATAAAAATTGGATATCAAAATCACAAATGTAATAAATCATAGATCAACCGAGTAATCATACTAATCCGTTAACGATAATTAACAGATTTCATTAAAAAGAGATCAAATAAATTTTCATTTTTAAGAGTTTAAAGTTATTTCAACTTTAAAAAAATTTATAAATGTAAGAGTTTAGGAATCAATCCAACAATAAGCTTTACTTTGTGCAGTTTTCTAATGCTACTCAAATCTCCCAAATAGAGAATGAGCGAAGCCAAATTTTGTTGTCTACAATAAGGCATTTGCTAGCCTGAGCATGTTCCTCTTGGCATTAAATATTTGGATTTTTCAAAGCTACTTGCCGCCCCCCCCCCCCTTCAAAGTTAATTTTGTAAAAACAAATCGAGAAACATTCAAACATCTCTGTCATAGCGATAGAAAACTTCAATTGACACTAGTTTTTTTTTTTTTTAATTATTATTGAATCCAATTGACCTAGTTGATTACTTAGTAGGCCCAACCTGTACGTGTTACCAATGTACGACTTGTTAGATAGATATTGAAGAAGCATTTACAGCTCATTGCCTCATTTAAGCTTAACAATTCAAAAGCATTGATTGATTAATAATGTATTGAGAAACCAACTTCTCTTAGCATCATCAAATGGCTAAAATACTACTTTTTTTAAAAAAGTATCTGAATGATATAAATTTAAAAATCATTACATTAATATAATACGTTAAAATAATATTATACTAATATAATACAAAATTAAAAAGAATAATATTTCAAATGCCACAGTTTCAAACATCTTGACATTTTTGACATTGTTGTTGGATACTTTACTTCTTTGCCACCCACGGATACTAGTCAAAGGTCAAAGGATGCTGCTCAAAGGTTAACATACTATGCTTTATTCAAATTGTCCATATCAATTTAAAAACAAAATGTATAGGACGTCAAATTGCATATAATGTGAAAATTCTATAAGAATATTTCGTGTTTTCAACATGGACATCCAAGTGTCTTCGGCACAGGTCGTCAACTTTGGTTGTTAGAATATTCTAGTAGAATATTTTGGATATTCTGTTAGAATATTTTTCATTTTCAACATGGATAGTAAGGCGACTATGACTCCGACCACCTGAAAATTCTACTTGAATATTTTGAGTATTCTATTGCTATATTTTCTATTTTCAACATGGATGATCTGATATCTTCGACTCCTGCTTCTGGTGTCGATCGCCATAATATTCTAATAGAATATTGTCGGTATTTTACTAGAATATTTTGAATATTACACTAAAAGATTTTCTATTTTCTGCATAAATAGTTAGATGTTTTCGGCTCTAGCCACCCACGTCGGTTGTAGGAATATTCTAGTATAATATTGTGGTTATTCTACAAGAATATTTTCTACTTTCAACATAGATGGTCGGATGTCTCCGGTTTCAAACCACCTATGCCACTATATTCTAGTACTAGAAGATTTTGGATATTATATTAGAAGATTTTCAACTTAGATGGTCAGATGTCTCCGACTCCAGCCACTGGCATCAATTATCGGAATATTCTAGTAGAATATTTTTGTTATTTTACTAGAATATTTTATGTTTTCAAAATTGATGGCCGGATGTCTCTGGTTCCAAGCACCGACACCACTATATTATGGTAGAGTATACTGCATACTTCATTAGAATATGTTTGAATATTATATTATAATATTTTTAATAAAGAGGGTCAGATGTCTCCGACTCCAACCATCGATGCTGGTCATCAAAATATTCTAGTAGAATATTTTGGTTATTATACTAGAATATTTTCTATTTTCAATATATGTTACAAATCATAGCACAACTTCAAGGGATCCAATTCAAGTTCTAATTGGGCTGGTTATGAGAGCTCGAGCAAAGAAGTTCAAAGATGTACTCAACGGGTTGATTCAAGAAGTTTGGACTCAAGCAAATTCGTGGAAACCCATTGAGCATGATCCTTGTGTTCAACAAAGATGCATCAACGTATTTCACCTTATACTCGGAAGACAATTTTGTTGAAGGAGATGTATTATAGATATATATAAGCATTGTTGTGGGTGTTTGTACTTTCATGCTTTGACATTGTAGCCATGTAGATATTTTTGGATCCCTTATTATCGGCAGCAAATCATGTAAATCTTTAGGAACTTTTTGTATATGGGGAAATTCTTGTAAATTACTTATTCCATTAATAAAATTAATTTATTATAAAATTCACAGTTCAAATTTACTTAAAGAATGTGCTATCAAAGAACTTACTTCGGTCAAATTTTAAAATATTAAAAATGACTAATTGGTAATATTAAATATATAACATAAATATTGAAATAGTAAGCTCCGCTGCATTGGAAAAATGCTATAAAGCCAGTTTCTTAGCACAAGAAAATGCTATAATAATTTTATTCGTAGCCTTTTAAAATTGCTATTAAATCAATGGACTTTTAATTACATTAGCTAACATAGTGTTTGATTAAACGCTATGAAAAGGCTAAATTGTTGTAGTGATATATGAACATTATAATTTTAAAGTCATGATGATTCGTGAAAGTAGGTGAAAACTGTGTATTCTCATTAAAAGAGTCATCAATATGTATATTTCATGACTTTGAAAACATAAGGAAAGAGGCTATTCATCATTAAAAAAAATTCTAAGCTCTTATTCAAAATGGAAGAAACTTCTAATTAATATGCAAGTTAATTAAAATATTCCACAAACAATAATTTAGAATCTTTGAATTTTACGATTTTTACTTATCAAATGATCAAATATATTTTCACATAACTTGACATATGAAGATAATATGAGCAAATAAAGTTTGAACGTGAACATTAACATGGAAAAACTCTCTTTCTAGAAAAATTGATGGAACAATTTAACCCGGTAATGAGTTGACAAACACTAGTTTCCGTAATGGGCATCAACGTATATTGATGTCAATTTCTGGTATTTTGCACGAATCAACAGATTTTGAAGGGTTTTCCAGTATTCTGCATGAATCATAGGTTCACTACTCTATCTCCATTATTTTTGTTGTTTTACTATTCTAATATACACTTCCGCTACATCATTTGATATCAGAGTCAGGTTACACTCCTACAACATGCCTCCTAGAAGAGCAGTCCTGGAGGAGGTTTACCAAGTTGACTCTTTATATTTTTATATTACTAGTGAAATTACTTTAGTTATTGTCTCATGATTAACTATCGTGTTTGGTTTCTTTTATTTTATCACTTTTTTTCGGTAACAACATCTTTATTATAAAAGAAGTTAACATTTTTTTTTTCCTTTTTGTCTGAGTAAATTAATGTCAGGAAATTTCTAAAAGATATAGCAACAATGGAGCTTTAATATTTGCTTTTTAAAATATATTGGGACATATCTATCTATGATATGGTCACAAGAGTGATTTTAATTTAAGTGGTCACAATTACAGCCTGACAGTATAATAACATATCAGATTTCACCACAACATATAGAATTTGAATCCACCACCCTAAATTAAAAAAAAGGAAAAAAGAAAAAACAAATACGACTAACACCTATTATTATTTAAGAAGTACGAACTAAACAGGAAAGCTCATGACAATGGTTTTAAATTGATGAGTACCCATTCGTAAGAAGAGGTGGGATGCTTTGCTCATGTGTAAAGATATTAGTTGGATCAACTATACTCTTCACATGAACCAAACTGTTGAAATTGTTATTGAAATACTTTGAACCCCAAATGGCTGCTTCTTCCATACTTGCGTTGATGCCATCATTGTCATTCATCCCAATGTCAAGGTCTCTGAAGTTGAGATATGTAGCCCTAGGGTTTTTGGACACATAAGGAGTCATGTAATTGTAAAGCCCTCTTCTTTTCCAAAAAAAAAAAAAAAAATTGTAAAGCCCTCTTATCCAACTTAAATGCTTTTCTTCTTCTTCTTCTTCTTCCCATCTTACGATGTAGTGAAGCATAAATAGGTTTCCGGCTCGATATGGCAACGGGATGGCGGATTCCGAAATCTCGTTCATTTTCCCTCCGTAAAGAAACAGATAGACGTAAGCTCTTCCCACCTCTATTTCGTATAACCTTCCCAACATTGCCTCGAACACGTCATCTGGAATAGGCTCTTTCACGTAGTCGGATTTCACTTTGAAGGACATCAAATTGTAATTAGACTTCCTACTGAGCAGGACGTCTAACGATTCATCATTTCCGAGAAGATTGAAAAATCGAAAGGATTCGACCCATCTCATTTCGTGGCACTCTTGTCTTTGCAAACCGAACTCGGGAAACTCCTCTTGCATCAATTCGAGGAACCTATCCATAGTTCCATGGAACGTGCCTCGGACGTTAGCTTCCACTACTATTTTCTTGTTCCCTTGTTCATCAACATAACTCGCAGTTACGAACGTTATGTAGATTGATAGATCCTCATCGATTTTGTGAGCATTGCGTTGCCACCGATGAAGGAACTTCTTCGTCGCCTCGTGCTCCATGTTCCTCCAAACATAAAACACGGTTACTTTCGATGGCACTGGAACTAGTTGAACTTTCCATGCAAGAACGATTCCGAAGCTTGCTGCTCCACCACCACGTATGGCCCAAAACAAATCTTCCCCCATGGATTTCCTGTCGAGAATTCTTCCTTGAGCATCGATAATTTCCGCGTCAAGAACATTATCAGCTGTAAGGCCATGTTTTCGCGTCAAATAGCCGTAGCCTCCTCCACTGATCTGTCCACCCATACCGACGGTGTGGCAATCGCCGGCAGGGAAGGCAAGATTTTCACTTTTCTCAGCAATCATATAATAAAGCTGACCTAGCGTTGCGCCAGTTTGAACCCATGCAGATTGGCTCTCCACGTCAACGCTAATCGAACTTAGGTGTCGCAAGTCAATTACGACAAATAGGCTTGTGACATTTTTCTTGTTATTATAGGACGTATAAGAAAGGCCCTCCTAATCATGCCCGCCACTTCGGATTCTGATTTGCACGCCGTGTTCCTTGGAGCAAAAAACAGTGGCCTGGATGTGGGAGGCACGAGATGGCGTGATGATGGCTGTCGGTTTCGGGGTTGAAGGAGTAGAAAAACGATGGTTGTGGATGGATGACGTCAGCATGGTGGAATATGATGAGTTATTGTCGTTTGGAGTGTGGATAATGGGCTCATGAGTGGAGGTAGGGTTGGATATATGAGGCGAGAGGCACTGGAGAAAGTCCTCATGACGAGTGCGATTAGCTGAAGCTGCAACTAGAAATAAAAATAGGAAGATGATAATTTTGGCAACAAAGGACTTCATTTTTTGTTTCTTGATCGGTACAAGTAGTCCTTGTCTTCCCAAAAAATGTTGATGTGAGAGTGATAGGATCATAGCAAACTGCCTTGTATTTATAGCAGCCAGCTAGGTAATGCTTCCATTAGTTCTCTTTGGGCAATTTGCTCTTAGATTTTTTTTTTTTTTTTTTTTTTCATTTCTCTTTTATTGTACTCCACGTGACAAGCGTGAGGAATTATACATTCTATTAACTAAATACGAAAGCGACAGAAAAAAATCATAGTAAACTGCCAAAATCAATTTTGTATGACATCGTTGGGTTTGAGTATATGAGATATCTATAGCTAATTAGTTAGCTGGTTTCAAATTTCTACGAACTGTGCCCTGGCTTTTTGACCAATATTGTCTATATTTGACAATTCTGCATATATGGATTTATTTATTCAATTAAACATAAAAGAACATTCTTTTTGAATAATATATGGATTTATTTATTATCCAATTAAACATATAAAAAAACTCTCTCTAGAAATTCTTTTGAATATTACTTTGTCTTTTTCAGCACTCCATGGTTGTATGAGTAGTTGTTACCGCTGTCGTCCAACACCTGAGTGGGTGAAAAAAAAAAAAAAAAGTTGTGTCGACTTTGTTGAAGATTACACGAAACAGTTACGGATGTCTACTTTTTTGGCTGCCGAAGAAAAAAAAGTTAAACAAAAATTGATTAATTATTATTCTAGAAAACTTGATTAGAAATCGAGTCACCCTTGGATCTTGGACCATCTCTTATGCATTTATTTATTACAAAATTATAAAAAATAATATTTTCTTAATTTATGTTCTAATTTGTGCTATATTTTTTTACCTTTTGTCATCAATATTATCCCTTTTGTAACTCGAAAAAATGAATTTTTAGTATTTAAGTTAGTTAAAAAAAAAAAGAGAAAATATCGTAATGAATTACAAGAAAACATTAAGATAACAATATCAATAAAAATCAAATGTTAAATTATACCGTGTCGCAAATTTTTCAGATGATATTAGCATGTGAAAAAATTGGTATAAAAGATAGAACTCAAATGGAGAGCACTTTTTCAACATCTTTTTACTTCTCAAATATGACCCTTAAGTGATTTTTTTATATAATTTTCCTGATTAAAGAAATTTTAGTAGGAATAAAGTATATAGGAAATTCAACAAGCTAACTATATGTACGTACTTTTAACTAGTGTAATTTACAAGTCATGACGATTTGCGAAAGTAGGTAAAAACTGTGCATTCACATCATCTAAAGTATTTTTTATAATCATCAAAATGCATATATGTCTGTAATAACTTTGAAAACATAAGGGACAAGTCCATTCATCATCTAGAAGATATGTAAAATAGAAAAATTCTAGGCACTTTCCATTCTTTCCATCTCTTCTTAGCCATGTGTGTACTCACCAACAGATCTACCTGGAATTCAATGACTCTCAACATAGTCGGAGACACCAGTGGTTGTTGCCTTTCTCTTAGCCTAATTTGTTTATGGGCAAGTCATAATTGTCGCATCAAAGTTGTTACGGGGCACCTTTTTTTTTTTTTTTTTTTTTGGTGATTTCCTTCCTCCTCTTTCAGCATATATATGATATGCTATTTCTGTTGATTTGACACTAACAAAAAAAAAAATCTCAAACATATCCCGGCTTAAATATTTTTGAATATTTTTATAAGATGTTATTTTATAGACACTTTTTTTCCTTCAAATTTCTTTATTAAATTTATTTTTACAAATTTTAAACATCTTTTTCCTTCTCAAATATTATCCTTAAGTTATTTTTTCTATATATTTTTTCAAATTAAAAAGATTTTCGTAAGAATAAAGCATATAGGAAATTCAACAAGTTAACAGTATGCAACTAGTATAATTTATAAGTGGCCGTTTGGTACACCCACTTGAACTGGGTTTTTCCAGTTCAAGTCAAACTGGAACCGTTTGGCATTTCGTTCCATTTTCAACCTACATCTGAACCGTTGCACAATAAACCCAAATGGGTTTACTGTGCAACCACGCCTTCCCCTGCACTGCACCTGCAATTTTCTGCTCTGCCGCATCTTCCACATTGCTACAAGCCACCCCCTGTTCGTCCCCAAGGCCCTCCATTGCAAGCCTGTCAGATTCCCAAAAACTGACCCCCATGGAATCGCTCCTGCCGTCTGAGAAGATTCCCAATCTGCTCGGCGTTCGCGTCTCTAGGTAAGGTTTTATTCCCTTTTTCTCGTCTTAAATCGCCGAAACCCAGTTGTGCGAATGACTCAGCGAATAGAAACTCAGCCCAGAAATCGATCCCCTTCCCTGAGAAAATCTTCTTCTTCCTGAGTGCGTACTTCGCGTCGCCGAGCAGTAAAATCGACTCAGATTCCGCCGTGGGTCCCTGTGTCTTCTTCGGTGGGTTCGAATTCCGTGAGCGAGGTAAGATTATCTTCCCCCAGATTTTTTTTAAACTTTCTTCATCTTCTTGCCCTAAAGTTCTTCAGTCAATTTTCGTTTGAGATTAGGCATATGGGTTCGGCGAGAAACATATGATTCTTTGTATGCTGTGCACAAAATTTTTTTTTTTTTGTACTTCCGATTTCTGTAACCATATTAGCGACTGTAAAACTCGTGAGACACATTTCTGTAACCATTGATGTGGAATGCCGAAGAGAAAGCATAACATTTTAGGAGAGAAAAAAAATAGATACCCATAATTTATGACCGAGTGAAGGAATATCATGTGTAACCCCCGGAAAAGACGAGCCCTTTGGTAGGGAGAACAAGGGCGGTAGCTTGTTTAGTGGCAGTGTCAGCGTCTGGTACTCGACCCCCCATGTACACCTTCCCCCCCAAAAAAAAAATTTCATGTTCGCTCACAACGACCATTTACCAACTGTATTCCATTTCGTCTCCAATGTTTTTTCTTTTCTTTTCTTTTCTTTTTTCAATTTCTTTTCATAGCCAAACAGTCCCAATTGGAGAATCATAGATGGTAGAAAAAAAATCTGGTCAGAATAATTAGACTGGAGAGATAGAGGAGGGGTGGGTACCGATCGTCGACGGAGCAGAGAGTACTAGAATCGGAAGAATCGAGGTCCAAAATATATGATTGTCTATAGCTTTTTCAATAAATTGTCCAAAAGATATTAAGTTTGTTCTGGGGGAGTGAAATAATAAATTCGGGTCTGGTGAGATTCGTGAATTCAGTAATTTATGTTTGTCTATAGCTTTTTCAATATATTGTTGATTCAAACTTTACGAGATTTATTACAGGTTCCGGAGTGATTTCACTAGTAGAACATCCATTCGTGTTCTACTTTCCTCCCAACTTGGCGATGATGTATATAGTATCAATAAATTAAAAGTAATTTGTTCTGACTGGTGAGTCCGGCACCCGATGTCATAATGACTGTTACCGGTGCATAATCCGTTGGTCGGCTACAACGGGGTTTACTTGAATGAGTACTCGCTCGTAAACCCAATTCGCCGATACCAATGGCTTATATGCCTTGGTAGCTGTACGTTAACCGGGTGCTTGGCATGCCTCAGAACAAATATGTCTGTCGATCTATACTGAGCCAACTTATGTTAGTTCGTCTTTTTGTATTTACGTTCAGTGTTTGTTCGTGTTTTCGTTATTAATTTGTTAAGGAGATGCCGCGAAAAGCATCAAGGGAGACCTACGTTTGGGACTCCATGAAAGAAAAAAATTTCTCGAGAAACTGGATGATTACCTGGCTACAACTGGCGGTAAACAACCGACCTCAGCAATCCTCGATCTTTGGGCCGCAGAGTTTAATGCTGAGTTTGGCGGTGTACCGGCCTTCGGATCGACTTTATCTCAAAAGAAAGAGCGCATGAAGAGGATTTATAGGGGCTGGAAGGAGTTGCAGGCTCATAAAGGCCTAGGGTACGATCTATAACGGATCGTGTCATTTGCTCCGACGAAGTATGGCAGCGTTTCATTCACGTAAGCGTTCTGTCTACCTCATACCCATTCTCAGAATTATTCTTCCTTTTCGATGTTTTTAATTTAACGATTTTACAATGTCTTGCGCAGCGGCACAAAGAGTGCAAACATCTCAGGCACAAGGGACTGCGCCACAAGGAGCTATACTATAACGTCTTCGACAAAAAGCATGCTGCGGGTGCCTCGGCCTATGGGTCCGTAACAATGCCGGACGACATGCCACCATACTTCGACCCCGAGATGTCAATGGATAACTCCGTCTACCGGCCTGCATTTGACGAGGATTCGGCGCCAATGGCGGGGGCGCACCATATGAACACCATGAGAACCGGTGTCGATGCAGGTCCATCGCGGTCTAGGGGGAGTTCCGGAAAGAGGAAGCAACGAGATGAAACGGATGAGATGACATTCCTGGCTATGCAGGAAATCGTCAACCATTTCGGGGCAGATCGCAATCGGCGACAAGCAACGAGCAATCAAGCCGCACAGATCACATGTTCGACTGTATGAATATCATGGAAGATATGGGTGTTCCCCCCAACGAACGGGCTTTAATGTGAACTACTTCGACCCGCGACCACGTCTCCAGCGAACCTTTCCGAGGCTTAAAGAGGTCGATAGGCGGGTGATTATCAATTTAGTTGTTCAGGGCCATCCACCCCCAGCTAATTGATTTCCAATATTTTACTAACACTTTTTCCCAATTTTTTTTTTCGACTACGACTGCGACGGTTTGTCGGACAGAAGGATATTTTTTTTATATTAAATTTTTTTTTAATTGTATGGACATATTGACTGTTTGTATTAATTTTTAACATCATTCGCATTATCATTTACGCTTTATTATTTCATTCCGGAGTTGCGGGCATTTTTCCAATTTAAAACTAGTGTTAATAACATATGTGACAATAATTTAATAACATAGTCGTGTTGATTCGGTACTCTCAGGTGAACATCCATTGTTGATGGTAGGAGTTTCATATACGGCAAAATGAACTCGGATAGTTCCTCTTCAAACCACGAAGAAGATTCCGACTACTCAGAAAACAATTGTAACCCCAGGATTGTAACCCCCATGATGATTATATTATGCAGGCCGTGCTAGCGACGACAAGCACCAGGCGTAACAGGCGAAGGTCTCCACAACCCATGCATGATTCAATGCTCACTGGTAGCAGGCGCGTCGACGAGATACTAAATGGACACGACGGGATTTGTCAGGCAGTGACCAGTATGCAGGCGCGAACACTTAGAGTATTAAGTAACATGTTAGCGACTCGGGATTATTGACGCCAACATGTAACATGAATGTAAACGAGCAACTGTTCATTTTTTTATCAATATGCTCACAAGGCGCAACCATTCGACAAACATCGTATTTGTTCCAGCATTCGTACGAGACAACTTCCCGTTGGTTCGATAACGTCCTGCAGGTTATTTGTTCGTTGAAGGACGAATTCATACGGCTATCGGACTACACAACCGTCCAGCAGTTGATTCTAGAGCATCCGAACAAATACAGACCTTGGTTTGATATACGTTTTTTTACCGTTAGCCTCGATATACCCATTCTCTGCTCGATATTAGCAAATAATGTAGTGTTAATGATGTTTATCACATGGAACCGTACATCGTCTTATGCAGGATTGTATTGGTGCCATAGATGGCACACACATCCCATGTGTCCCCCCCCCCCGCGTGAAAATGCAGACGCTTGGTTTAATCGCAAAGGATATTATTCGCAGAACATATTAGCGGTAGTCTCTTTTGACATGCGATTCACGTATATGTTAGCTGGGTACGAGGGATGTTGTCATGATGCCAGAATGTTGGCCGACGCAATAGCATACTATGGATTTCCAATACCTCCACAAGGTACGCATAATCCTCGAATATTACGTAGTTATCAAAATAATGGTTAGGAAAAAAATAATTTGGTCATTGCCTAACAAATTAATTTTGTTTTTATTGTGTAGGAAAATACTACTTAGCAGATTCTGGGTATGCGAATAAGGATTGTTTCCTCAGCCCATACCGACGGGAGACGTATCATTTACCAGATTATCGAAGACGTCGAGTCGGTCTACGCAACAGGAGGGAAGTTTTCAACTACACGCATGCTTCGCTGCGCAATTGTGTTGAGCAAACATTTGGTGTATGGAAGGCGATGTTCAAAATACTTAAAAACATGAACAGCTATCCAATGGACAAACAAAAAATGATCCCCGTGGCCTGTGCAGTTCTGCATAATTTTATAAGGATGGTGCAGGTTGGGGACCAAGTGTTTGCGGATTATGAGGCAGATAGTGTGCCTATAGGGGGAAATGTCGATATCAACGATGACTACGTGCTTCAGGACGAGATCGATGATACAGGCTCAAGTACAGGAACACAACAGCCTACGTCGAGGACACGTAGAATGAATCAGATGAGAGATACGTACGCCGATCATATGTGGGAAAGATATCAAGCATCTCCATGGTATTAATCCATGTTTTTGTTAGTTTAGTGATTTTTTGTGTTGGAAAAATATTGTACCCTGATTTATAATGGGGTTTTTATCATTTTTTGGTATGAACAAGAATAACTTCTTTCATTGTTATATTTATCGCTATGTGATTTTTTGTAAAGAAAATGTAAATTTGGATCAAAGTTGATCAGGTGTTAAAAATTAAGCGTATTAACATTTTTTTATTTTCCGTGTTAAAAACCACAGATGAATTAATTAAATAAATGAATTAATCCATTCAGCTCAGATTTTGAACATCCAAACATGGCCCTTTTTTTTTTTTTAAAAAACCTGACACCAAACACTCAACTCAACTTAAACTTTTCAACTCAAACTTTTTTACCAAACACTCAACTCAACTTAAACTTTTTAACTCAAAATTTTTACAAACACTCAACTTTTAAACTAAACTAAACTTAACTCAATCTAAACTTAAAAATACCATCTTAAACCATTACACCAAACACACCCTAAGTCAAACAATCCCCCCCCCCAAAAAAAAACCCAAAAAAAAAAAAATCAATTGCGAGTATCGGTTCTTTATATGATAAGAATGAGAGATTGTCAAAAGGGTACAAGACAAGTTCTTATCTCAAAATTGAAGTCAGGGTCGTGAAATACTCCTCATCTTGTCCCCTCCCTGATATTTTAAGAATTTGTTATACATTTTATTTCTTTTTTATTATATTATTTTAATATTAATATTTATCTTTGATATCGCTCTCTATATGCCTATTTCATTCAGTTTTTTTTCCTTGTTTTTGCAAATCATTGAATTTATTTTGAATTTGACCTATTTTTTATTTGTAACATTGTTGAAATTTTTGTTGATTTTAAATACTATAATTGGATTGGAGTGAAAAAAATTATGTCTGTGTCTTATATTTAAAGTGTTACGTGCGTGCGTATTAATATTACTTGGCATATTATAATTAGGACATGATATGTTGCATAAGACTATGAATAAAATATTATCATATTATGTTGCATCAAGACACCCATTAGCACTACGACAGCCAGTAATAGTGCGTTTTCCCTTTCTAAAAAACTTCACTTGATTTGGTCATGTTGCGGCATCGCGGAGAGCGCCGTGAACAATCATGTCATCGGTGTCATCATCCTTGAATAGCAAATCGACACTCCTACTCTTCGTGACAAAGATGTCATTGATATTCAAACTCCGGCAATTCACCGGAGAATCGGAAAAAAAAATGATCAAATTGATTATCACAAAGGAGGTGCTCTCAGATGGCATCGAGGAGAGCAAAATCGGACTCAAAACATGTCATCATTACCCCAGACACTGGAAATGTAACACTAGCTTAATTACAAGGGCTGGGTTAGTAGCTAGTGATTGATTATTTATTTATTAATTTTTTAGGGTTGATTTTGTGAAGGTTTTGTTTGTTGAAATGGTTTTTTCCTCTCTCGTAAATTCCACAACAAGAAATATGAATCCACTCTTTTCAGGGCTCTTCATCTTCTCAATCTTACTCAGCCTTGGTACAGTCGTTGTTTCTGTAGGCGTATGTCTTAGCTCTCTGAAATCCTTGTTCCTCCAGTTGAAGAACAGCCTTAGATTAATCGAGTTTGAATCTCGATAGTTGGAAGGAAAGTTCTGACTACTGCTATTGCGAAGGAGTGTCATGTGATCAAGACGGTCATGTGATTCATCAAAACTATGCAAATAAATATACATAGGATTATCAAAACTATGCAAGACCCTTAAACTTCCTCAATTTTGATGTATAGGATATGAGGGAGATCTGCTTTCAAAACGGGAAGTTAGACTTAAAATACATGCTTTGAATTTGATTAGAGTTTTAATTGTTCAAAGATTACGATCGAAACGAATGCTTAGACGCCAAGCACATGCTTTGAATTTGATTAGAATTTTAATTGTTCAAAAATTAAGATAGCAGAATACTAATTACTAGTTATCTCTTTAATTCTACTGTCAATATAGAGAGAGACAAAAAGAAAGAATTTCTCTGTACTCGTAAATCTCACTATCTTATTTTTTTTATTCCTTCCCATGTTCATATCGGAAAAAACAATTATATTTCTTTCTTGCCATGTAGTTTTAAGTAATAAGATATCTTTAAGGGTTGATTTATTGTAATCCAGCTTTGATTGGATTAAGGACTCATGCTAGTCAATTCAATGGCCATTAAACAATTTGGGTCTACAACGTACGACCAAAAACTCATGCTTATCCCAGATAGCAGATAGGAAAAGTGAGATGTATTTTAAATATCCTTTTCTTGTAGAAGTTGAAGAATTGGAAGATTGAGCCACCCACTTGTTTACAAGAAATAAAATTTAAAAAAAAATTTATTAAAAAAATGGGGGAAAAGAGGCAGAAATTGCACGATAACATAAAATAACAGCATATCTAGAATAGCAAAATCATTTTCAAACTTGCATAAACAATTCTCACATTATAAACGAGATCTCCTTTTCTTTGAAACTTTCTATGATAGAATATATCTATCGTTCCGTATGTTGTACTACCGTTAGAACTTAGATTTAATTAAAATCACATCAAATAAAAATTTAAAACAGAGTCAAATCGCTATGGTATTTTCCCATACCTAATCGTAGGACCTTCATTTTTTTATTAAAAAAAAAAAAAAAAAGCAATCCTACGAAGCTATTTCACATGCATCACTAGCTTCGACTACCTGATATTGTGAACCTGCTAACTTTACGTTAAATATGTCCAACTTTTCTTGTGCCGATACTCGGGTTTAATATCACAGATGGAGGGGGATTTGACAAAGGTACAAAAAACTCTAGGAGTTATCTTCCACTAACGTGTGCAAGTGTTAACATGAGTTAACTATCAACTGCCTTGTGTTACACGGTAAGAGGACAAGAAATCAATCCAATAAGGATGCGCTATTATGCTAATGACGCGCTTACTTCAAAAATAATAATAATAAAAAAAATAATAATAATAACTAATAATACATTGATAACGTAGAAAATTCGCTAGTATGCATCCTAGGGCTATTAACCTGAAGAGCCGCAACAACTCTAAAACAACAAAGAGTAGAATTCGGCGATCTAAAGCGTAAGCTAAGTTCTACTCTTCACCACCATCAAAACTTGGCATTACCAAAGCCAGATGCTGCGGCTATCGACAGCCTTAACAGTTGTAGGTATCAAAGGCATACGCCCAAACTCGGCAACAAATGTATTAACGCACTCGGTTCTTTTTTCACTATGACCTCCCAAGCTACTGATTCCCGTTGAACCAATCTCAAATATCTTGCCTACAAAGCAAAAGAATGTAAAACATATGAGAGCGAGTGAATTTAAAAGGCAGATAAAAAGTGAAACGAGAAAGTTACATTTCAACAAGACGAAAGAAAAAGAAAAGAAAAATGAAACGAAAAATCACCAAAAAAAAAGGTGCAATTTTACCCCTATTAAAGCTTTTAAAGTTGAATTGGTTAGTTTAAGCTTTATTCCATCCCTAATGGATTTCAGTTATGGTTGTTTATCTAACCCAATGCAGATGAGACACCAAGATTTTCCTTCATCTTTTGTTTACCCCGTGAATTCGATTAAGACTCGATTGTCACTAGAGTTTGTCAAACAAGATCATATCATCCCTGCCCTGTAGTGCAAAATCTTAAAATCCCACAGGCACGGTTTCTAAAAAGACTGGAGACATTTGTGCACACATTCAACCCTCATTCGAAGTATCAGCTCATGCAGGAATAAAGTTCTAATGCGGTCTACCAGAACAGTTCTGTTCATTTTGATAAATAGTCCTGCTGATAAAACTAAGAATGCCATTACTCATTTTGATAGAAAGTCCTGCTGATGCAGGGGATTTGCGAACAACGGACAGCCCGTGTTTTTGTCTCACCTCCTTTCTATCTTTCAAAAGGCAAGGAAAACCTCAACCTTTTCCGTTACAGGTGCCCCTTTGTGACTTACTTCTCTTATTGTTCAACTCTCAAAAGGCCTCTATTGAGACAGAGTTAAAGTGCGCATCAGCAGATTAAAAGGCTTCTTCTGACACTAAACTTAAGGATGGTTGCTTATTTTGGTAGATACTAGATTGTCATCGGGATTTTGGGAAATCTCATGTGGTTCGTTAAGACGTATGTAGATCTCATAAGAACAGAAGTGTATATCTCCATAGCCCTGTTATGGTAGCCCTACCATCAAATATTTCTTGACAAACCCAATGAACTTCCATGTTTTCCACTTTCACGTTTTCAGCAAAAGTTTGCTTAGTGCACTGAGGGATTATCTTTTGATTAGCCAATGATAATAATAATAAAATTGATCCCTAGCTTTCAGATTGTTTCAAAATTTACATTTCCCTCTGCAGATTATTTATGGCCCATCTTAGCCTATGGTGAGTTTCAAATGAAGGTGAAAGTAATAGGTCTAGACAGTTTCCATAGAAAAAGAGGACGATGATCGAACCACTGAGAACATAAACTGCTGAAGTTTAAGGCTAGACTGACTAGGGGGATGAAAGAAGGTCAAGTGGCAATATGATGCAGCGGGCCTTTTTAAACAAAAAGTACTTGTTATCCATCTAACTTATCAAACTCCAACATCCTAATACCAATTCGCATGTTAGTTCAATAATAATCACTCAAACCGTGTTCATTGGACAAAATAAAAACTATCAACTCATTGAATTTTTGAATGTAGAAAATAAAACATACAAATAATCAACTAGTATCAGATATAAATTCTACCTTTCACCCATATAGGGGGAGCACTCGTTGCATTTGCTACAAGGAAAGACATTGCAATATCTTCATAGTTCCTGGAGAAGTCAATACAACACGTGTCATGGAGTTGCATTATTCATGTGTGCAAGAAGGGAAAGTAAGCTAAAAAAAATAACAGGAAAAAAAAACCTGTTTTTGGTCGTATATTCTCTGATTGAAGCCGGCATTTCATTTGTATACATGCTTAGATACTTTTTATGGAAGAAAGCTGCCTTGGAGAGTACCATACTGTAAGTACCCGTCCACCAAACAGACCACCATCCACCATATATGTAGTGATCCATATTGCCTTTCTGCATAAGATTTATCGAGATTAAAAAATTGAACCCACATATACTTTAACTATTAGAGGTAAAAGATAAACACAGCTGAAATCCAAGCGCAACTCACGAATAGATTCTTGTGTTATATTCTTGTGTTATAAGCTGTTACATCATTTTTTTTTTCCCCATGCTCTAAAGCTTCTGTATCCATTTAATTTCAGCTAACAGCAATGGACAACAAAACTATTCCATTAAATTCTGACACTTATGACTTATAATGCATAACCTCCATGTGATCCATAAGGGTAAGTCTTGATAGGAAAAACTTAACATAGAACAACAATTATACAACAGTCAATCAAGCTAAAGACTGATGATGATTTTGTCATGAAGATTGTTTTCCTCCTAAAGTTAAGAACAAAAGGAGCAACATGTCAAGCACAAGAACCAACAACAAAGGTGTAGCTCAGATATCACTCCATACATTATTCTGACATTGGATCTTAAAAATGATGAGCAGAAATTGACTATGGCAAAGATATAAAAGTAGCGCCAAAGAGGAGAAAAAAAAATGCAAGAATAGAGGTTTACAACGAAGGGGATAAAGTTCGATTAAGGCATACCGTTGGATCGATCCAATGAACACGGGGCACAAATCCCACCATTGTATCGGGTGCACTTGGCCAAACTTTGAAAGCAAACCCGACCGAAAAGCAAGGAAATATAACATCATCATCAATCGAGAAAACCGCATTGTTTTCAAATTTTTAATTTCTTTAAATCTGTTGTTCAAACTGTCTTCCGTATTGATATCAAATTTCAGTTCAACTTGCTGCCCGTCTCTTGCATTGGAGTGTACAATATGGTCTAAAAACTCTCTAAGTGAATGGGATGGAGGGTCAGGCTCACTCCACACAACATGTATCGAGTCGAGCCCACCGCACCTTGTGTAGTGAGAAACCGACTGCTTTAAGAGATCATATCTCTTCCACGTATTCATTAGAATAGCATATCCTTTCCTGCGTGCAAAGCATGCATTTTAGCAAGAATGCATAAAAACTAGTATTCCCAAATGTCTACAATTGTGTTCTACTACTTGGGTCTAAGACATTTTTAATTATTTCATAAAATGTAAATGAAACGTGAAAACAATGCTATAAACTGAATCTTGATGGTATATAATGGGACTAAAACATGAACTTAACAATAGAAAGTCTCAAAGTTTCAACCTTTTCTGTCCTCTACGCTAGAAAAGGAATAGGTTATGCTAATTGGTACTAAAAAAAATAACAAAAATTAAGATTCTGGGCTGCTACAGTACCATTTTCTGCAAATTTTCGAAAATAAATGCAATCAAAATTCCTGATTTTCTCCTTCATCAAACTACATGGAATTCCAAAAGGATCATATGCATATTTTCAAGATGAACTTTCCTGTTTGAGTTTAGTTTTGGCCCCAAATAAGTAAAAAGCTAGAAACCCGTTGCACGGCTCGCGAGCGCAATGAGCGCCAATCCGATGCGAACGCAGAGCAAAAGCTTGATCTTCACCGATCCAAGGGTCAAGATCGCAACTTGCTGGAACCGCTGCATCGTCCGGCGGTTAAACAAGCTCCATCTCATCGCCGCCGTGGCTGACCAGGAAAAGAAAAAAAACCTCGGACAGAGGGAGTGAAAAAGCACCGCAGAAGACGAGTTGCAAGGATGAGTCGACCCAACACCATCAAAGAACCAAATCCTTCCTTCTCTCCGGTTCCACGACGGGTAAAACGCCCCCAAACGAAGCCCCAATGACTGAGAGAGATAGAGAACAGAGAGAACAAAGAAGAGCACTATTTTATAGACCATTGAATAACCCAACGGTCAGTTCTTCAAAAGAAAATGATTTTGGTCAGAACCCAAAACTTGGCTACGAAGAAAGAAACCGTTCAGTGAGAGAGGAGAGAGAAAGAAGAGAGAGAAAGAGGAGAGGGAAGGAGGAGAAATAGAAAGAAAATTGATGTTTGGTTGTTGCTTTCTTTTATGTTTGTTTGGCTTTTGGTCACAGAAGCTTTTAACATGGCAGTGAAAATCGCTGGCAAGCAAGAAAACTAGGCGGACAAAAAAAAACAAAAGGTAAACACTGATGAAGGAAAAAAAAAAAAAAAAAGGACGTGATCTCAAATGAACTACTCAAGAACTGAGAGGGAGTTTGGTGGAGTAGTTTGAGTTGAGATTTTTAAGTTGGAATAGTAAATTTTTTTAAATTTTCAGAAAAGACAAAAAACTTTTTGGGAAAAGACAAAAATTTTTTGGGTAAAAGACAAAAAAAATTTTGAGATGAGATGAGATGAGATGGTGTACCAAATGAGGCCTCGTGTTTGACACTTGAAAAATGATAATATAGCTGCCAAATCTCAATTTTCAATTGAATTCAAAAATGAAAGTAAATGAAATAAGGAAGTTAGTTTTATTTCTTAAAAAAAAGAAAGTGCCTTAAATTATGAGTCGAGAAAGAAATTGATTTTTTTTTTTTTTTTGGCTAGAATGAAAAAGAAAGTGAATTGATGACGTGAATATGTGGTTTTTGTTTTCAAAAAAAAAAAAAACTCTAATGAAATATCTCTCCCAACTTAATTTATGGAAGGGTAATTTAGGAAGGAAAAAGTAGTGAGTTTCAAATTTTGATCAAATTTATAAATAAGTTTAATAGTGCGTGTATTTTAAAAGGGGTACTCTAAAATGGTCATTTTGCGAAAATGTTTCAGTTGGAAATGGAAAAAATTTTAATTTTCTTTTTACCACTATGGTAGATTGGTGGCAAAGAAAGCCTACTTAGAACTTTTGTTTC
Organism: Ficus microcarpa; assembly: GCA_025413485.1. Lineage (NCBI taxonomy): Eukaryota > Viridiplantae > Streptophyta > Magnoliopsida > Rosales > Moraceae > Ficus > Ficus microcarpa. Next base: position 51,717 of record JAINRI010000710.1, read on the forward strand.
TATTAGATCTCAGATTCGAGTCATAACGTATGTAAAGTCTAGCCTTTGATAATATGGACCATGTGACGTTTATTCTTTAAGCCTGGGGTCTGTTGCTGTGAAGACCTAGAGTCAAGTTCCTTGTCATTCCATCGGTGCAATCAGTGGGTCACTCAATGACCATTGGAACGGAGGCATGGGACACCACCAATCCCCTTTTCATTTACCCAAAAAAAAAAAAAATTTAAATTAAATAAAAAGAAGATTTTCTTTTTAGTGTTTATTAATTTAAATTTGGCTGAGTTAGATTTGTTTTACATATTGATTCAATTTGGAAATCTAGATATAATAGGTGTTAGAAAAATAAGTATGATTTTGATTTTCTTTTATTTTTTTTAAGTCAACTTCAAATTATTATTTTTTAATTCTAATCGATGTTTTAAACAAGCGTTTAATTACCATTGAATTTTTAAACACATATGGATTCATGACGATCATTGATCAAGATAGACACTCCAAACTAATGTGGCTATGATGCTTTTAAGATCATTGTTTACTTATTTAAGCTCTTGTTTATCTCACCATCTAAAATTAAATATTTTTATTCTTAAATTTAATGTATGTTTGTACTTGGTTACAATATAATTAATAATTAAAAAGGACAAAACAGTTGTAAACAATATATTCATCGGAATATGATCTAGATCAACATATAATGATGAGGAAATGGTTTTTTATGATAATTGAAATTGATGTAAAAGTTGTTAAAATTTTTAGACATGTTGGAGAATCTAGGCTAAAAATAAAAAATAAAAAATAAAGAAAATATTCGTGACAGTGACTAGACCGTCATGGGATTTGTAACAGATCTGTTATGTGACGGCCTTAGAAGAGTGACCAAAAGTCACTAATCAAGAGTCATTGACATTTTTTTTTTAAGTGAAATTGGAAATGGAAAAAACCTATTTTTTTTTTACCACGATTGGGGCCACTGTTATCTATTTTTGAAGCCTAGAGTCTGCTAGGGACGGTAAAGTAAGGAAACCACAGATCCCTCTTTTATTTTTTTTAAAAATAAAACTTAATTTTCGTCTCAGTGTATATTAATTTAAATTAGTTTAAGATTTAAAAAAATTAAGCACAAAAGTATTGTTGTTGGTGACATTATAGTAAGGTTGTAATAGTAATTTTGTAGTTTATTTAAATGAAACAAAAAGTATAGTACCCGTGTGAAAACTTTTTTTTTTAATGAGATACTTGTTTAGAACAATGATTGGAGTTGGAGTTTATACGTTGCGATTGAAAAACGTGTTTGATTGAAGTATGAATTATAAATGTATTGCAATATAAAAAATAGTATAACAATTAAAATGTGTTCCGAGAAAAATGTAATATGAACTTTGTTTTAGTTCTCTTGTCATTTTATGTGATTAAAAAAAATTCATTTTGACTTGAAATAAAATAGTTATAGACTTTTAAATAAATTTGAATACTTAAAGTGAAAAAGAAAGAAAATTAGATGTAAATCTGAGAGTTTTAGAGTTAAGTTGTAAAATTTCGTTTGCAATAATGTTCCAAACTATGACAGTTATCAGTCCCTGTAAAAAAGAATAAGCTGTACGATCTCATATTGCTTGGTGATTGATAACAATAGTAAACAAATGAAGATAAAAATACCAACAAAAAAAAAAAAAAAAAACCCTGATTGATTTATCACTTGCTAGATAACTATTTTGTATTTTCTCTCTTTTTTTATTCTTTATTTTCCTGGATTGTACTAAGTTAGCATTCCTTATTTTATATCTATATACATGAAATAATATTTTCCTGGATTGTACTAAGTTAGCATTCCTTATTTTATATCTATATGCATGAAATAATCTTTAAAAAAATTCAAAATACAAGAAAGTCGGCTACATAAATCCTTCAAGCATGATTGGAGGTATAAGAACAATGATTCCATGTATTTGTTTCTAATTTTGAGGTCTTAAATTCAAACCCTCCACCACAATTCAATGAAAAAAAAAAAAAAAAAAAACACTTATGCACGCACATTAATATTACTTTAGTTTAATATCAATGAAGTATACTCATAAGTAACTTGGTGACTTGAACGTTATTTACTTAAAAGGAGATTTTATTGCCAACCTTCCATTTATTTTAATACCATCATTTCTTAAATTATCCATTAAATAAGTGAAATTTTTATTTTTTTTGTTACAGAACCTGGAATTAAATTTCTAAACTACTATTTTTTTTGTCAGTTTTCGTTCCAGATTCTGTTCTTCAAAAAAGAAAAAAAGAAAAAAAAGGATGGGTGGTCTTTTTTAATCATCTAATCTAATAAATGACCTAAATTTTTTTTCCTTTAGACAAAATTGTTGTTTGTCATTTTTCAGATTTGGTCAATTAGTCATTAATTAGTCAATCAGTGATTAAATATAAAAAATGGTGATTGACTATGAAATTTAATGATTTATATTATAGTTAATCAATGATTGACCATAAGTTAATCATTGATTGACGTATTATGTGGTTAATCACTGATTGACCATTTAAGACAACTGATTAACCATTTTAGGAAAAAAAAGGGGGGGGGGGCTTTTAACTAATCTTTAAAAACTTCGGCCATTCGTTAAAAAACTTCTTTAAAAAAAACTATTTAACTATAAATCCCTTTTAATTTTAAACTTTACTAAATGACATGTCGCTTCTTCGTGTGTTGTCAAGGAAAATCAACGTCTCTTTCACCCTTGTTTGTTCTTCCTTTTGTACCATTGAAAAAAAAGAAGATACTAAAAGTTTATTTAAAAAAAAACTCATTCGTTCAACTCAAAACTAAAAGATAATAGTAAAACATAAAATTAAAACTTGTAAAATTCGAATCTAACAGTTAATAATTTTTCTCCTTTAGTCAAACAATTAAAGTAAATGCCTGGAAAATTTTAAAAACTAAGTCAAACAATCCCCCCCCCCCCAAAAAAAACCCAAAAAAAAAAAAAAAATCAATTGCGAGTACCGGTTCTTTATATGATTAGAATGGGAGATTGTCAAAAGGGTACAAGAGAAGTTCTTATCTCCAAATTGAAGTCAGGGTCGTGAAATACTCTTCATCTTGTCCCCTCCCTGATATTTAAGAATTTGTTATACATTTTATTTCTTTTTTATTATATTATTTTAATATTAATATTTATCTTTGATATCGCTCTCTATATACCTATTTCATTCAGTTTTTTTTCCTCGTTTTTGCAAATCATTGAATTTATTTTGAATTTGACCTATTTTTTATTTATAACATTGTTGAAATTTTTGTTGATTTTAAATACTATAATTGGATTGGAGTGAAAAAAATTATGTCTGTGTCTTATATTTAAAGTGTTACGTGTGTGCGTATTAATATTACATGGCATATTATAATTAGGACATGATATGTTGCATAAGACTACGAATAAAATATTATCATATTATGTTGCATCAAGACACCCATTAGCACTACGACAGCCAGTAATAGTGCGTTTTCCCTTTCTAAAACACTTCACTTGATTTGGTCACGTTGCGGCATCGCGGAGAGCGCCATAAACGATCATGTCAATGGTGTCGTCATCCTTGAAGAGCAAATCGACACTCCTACTCTTCGTGACAAAGATGTCATTGATATTCAAACTCCAGCAATTCACCGGAGAATCGGAAAAAAAAAAAAAAAAAAAAAAAGATCAAATTGATTATCAAAAAGGAGGTGCTCTCAGATGGCATCGAGGAGAGCAAAATCGGACTCAAAACATGTCATCATTATCCCAGACACTGTGGAAATGTAACATTAGCTTAATTACAAGGGCTGCGTTAGTAGCTAGTGATTGATTATTTATTTATTAATTTTTTAGGGTTGATTTTGTGAAGGTTTTGTTTGTTGAAATGGTTTTTTCCTCTCTCGTAAATTCCACAACAAGAAATATGAATCCACTCTTTTCAGGGCTCTTCATCTTCTCAATCTTACTCAGCCTTGGTACAGTCGTTGTTTCTGTAGGCGTATGTCTTGGCTCTCTGAAATCCTTATTCCTCCAGTCGAAGAACAGCCTTAGATTAATCGAGTTTGAATCTCGATAGTTGGAAGGAAAGTTCTTACCACTGCTATTGCGAAGGAGTGTCATGTGATCAAGACGGTCATGTGATTCATCAAAACTATGCAAATAAATATACATAGGATTATGAAAACTATGCAAGACCCTTAAACTTCCTCAATTTTGATGTATAGGATATGAGGGAGATCGGCTTTGAAAACGGGAAGTTAGACTTAAAATACATGCTTTGAATTTGATTAGAGTTTTAATTGTTTAAACAATCGATCGAAACGAATGCTTAGACTCCAAGCACATGCTTTGAATTTGATTAGAATTTTAATTGTTCAAAAATTATGATAGCAGAATACTAATTGCGTTATTATTAGTTGTCTTTTTAATTCTACTGTCAATATAGAGAGAGACAAAAAGGAAGATTTCTCTGTACTCGTATATCTCACTATCCCTATTTTTTTTATTCCTTCCCATGTAAATATCGGAAAAAACAATTATATTTCTTTCTTGCCATGTAGTTTTAAGTAATAAGATATCTTTAAGGGTTGATTTATTGTAATCCAGCTTTGATTGGATTAAGGACTCATGCTAGTCAATTCAATGGCCATTAAACAATTTGGGTCTACAACGTACGACCAAAAACTCATGCTTATCCCAGATAGCAGATAGGAAAAGTGAGATGTATTTTGAACATCCTTTTCTTGTAGAAGTTGAAGAATTGGAAGATTGAGCCACCCACTTGTTTACAAGAAATAAAATTTAAAAAAAAATTTATTAAAAAAATGGGGGAAAAGAGGCAGAAATTGCACGATAACATAAAATAACAGCATATCTAGAATAGCAAAATCATTTTCAAACTTGCATAAACAATTCTCACATTATAAACGAGATCTTCTTTTCTTTGAAACTTTCTATGATAGAATATATCTATCGTTCCGTATGTTTTACTACCGTTAGAACTTAGATTTAATTAAAATCACATCAAATAAAAATTTAAAACAGAGTCAAATCGCTATGGTATTTTCCCATACCTAATCGTAGGACGTTCATTTTTTTATTTAAAAAAAAAAAAGCAATCCTACGAAGCTATTTCACATGCATCACTAGCTTCGACTACCTGATATTGTGAACCTGCTAACTTTACGTTAAATATGTCCAACTTTTCTTGTGCCGATACTCGGGTTTAATATCACAGATGGAGGGGGATTTGAAAAAGGTACAAAAAACTCTAGGAGTTATCTTCCACTTACATGTGCAACTGTTAACATGAGTTAACTATCAACTGCCTTGTGTTACACGGTAAGAGGACAAGAAATCAATCCAATAAGGATGCGCTATTATGCTAATGACGAGCTTACTTCAAAAATAATAATAATAATAAATAATAATAATAATAACTAATAATACATTGATAACGTAGAAAATTCGCTAGCATGCATCCTAGGGCTATTAACCTGACGAGCCGCAACAACTCTAAAACAACAAAGAGTAGAATTCGGCGATCTAAAGCGTAAGCTAAGTTCTACCCTTCACCACCATCAAAACTTGGCATCACCAAAGCCAGATGCTGCGGCTATCGACAGCCTTAACAGTTGTAGGTATCAAAGGCATTCGCCCAAACTCAGCAACAAATCTATTAACGCACTCGGTTCTTTTTTCACTATGACCTCCCAAGCTACTGATTCCTGTTGAACCAATCTCAAATATCTTGCCTACAAAGCAAAAGTATGTAAAACATATGAGAGCGAGTTAATTTAAAAGGCAGATAAAAAGTGAAATGAGAAAGTTACATTTCAACAAGACGAAAGAAATGAAACGAAAAATCAGCAGGAAAAAAAAAAAAAAAAAAAGAGGTGCAATTTTACCCCCCATTAAAGCTTTTAAAGTTGCATTGGTTAGTTTAAGCTTTATTCCATCCCTAATGGATTTCAGTTATGGTTGTTTATCTAACCCAATGCAGATGAGACACCAAAATTTTCCTTCATCTTTTGTTTACCCCGTGAATTCGATTAAGACTCGTTACTCACTAGAGTTTATCAAACAAGATCATATCATCCCTGCCCTGTAGTGCAAAATCTTAAAATCCCACAGGCACGGTTTCTAAAAAAGCTGGAGACATTTGTGCACACATTCAACCCTCATTCGAAGTATCAGCTCATGCAGGAATAAAGTTCCAATGCAGTCTACCAGAACAGTTCTGTTCATTTTGATAAATAGTCCTGCTGATAAAACTAAGAATGCCAGCACTCATTTTGATAGAAAGTCCTGCTGATGCAGGGGATTTGCGAACAATGGACAGCCCGTGTTTTTGTCCCACCTTCTTTCTATCTTTCAAAAGGCAAGGAAAACCTCAACCTTTTCCGTTACAGATGCCACTTTGTGACTTACTTCTCTCTATTGTTCAACTCTCAAAAGGCCTCTATTGAGACAGAGTTAAAGTGCGAATCAGCAGATTAAAAGTCTTCTTCTGACACTAAACTAAAGGATGGTTGCTTATTTTCGTAGATACTAGATTGTCATCGAGATTTTGGGAAATCTCATGTGGTTCGTTAAGACGTGTGTAGATCTCATAGAATAGAAGTGTATATCTCCATAGCCCTGTTATGGTACACCTACCATAAAATATTTCTTGACAAACCCAATGAACTTCCATGTTTTCCACTTTCACGTTTTCAGCAAAAGTTTGCTTAGTGCACTGAGGAATTATCTTTTGATTAGCCAATGATAATAATTATAAAATTGATCTCTAGCTTTCAGATTGTTTCAAAATTTACATTTCCCTCTGCAAATTATTTATGGCCCATCTTAGCCTATGGTGAGTTTCAAATGAAGGTGACAGTAATAGGTCTAGACGGTTTCCATAGAAAAAGAGGACGATGATCGAACCACTGAGAACATAAACTGCTGAAGTTTAAGGCTAGACTGACTAGGGGGATGAAAGAAGGTCAAGTGGCAATATGATGCAGCGGGCCTTTTTAAACAAAAAGTACTTGTTATCCATCTAACTTATCAAACTCCAACATCCTAATACCAATTCGCATGTTAGTTCAATAATAATCACTCAAACCGTGTTCATTGGACAAAATAAAAACTATCAACTCATTGAATTTTTGAATATAGAAAATAAAACAAACAAATAATCAACTAGTATCAGATATAAACTCTACCTTTCACCCATATAGGGGGAGCACTCGTTGCATTTGCTACAAGGAAAGACATTGCAATATCTTCACAGTTCCTGGAGAAGTCAATACAACACGTGTCATGGAGTTGCATTATTCATGTCAACAACACAAACTTAAAGGACGACTATGCAAGAAGCGAAAGTAAGCTAAAAAAAATAACAGGGAAAAGGAACCTGTTTTTGGTCGTATATTCTCTGATTGAAGCCGGCATTTCATTTGTATACATGCTTAGATACTTTTTATGGAAGAAAGCTGCCTTGGAGAGTACCATACTGTAAGTCCCCGTCCACCAAACAGACCACCACCCACCATATATGTAGTGATCCATATTGCCTTTCTGCATAAGATTTATCGAGATTAAAAAATTGAACCCACATATACCTTAACTAGTAGAGGCAAAAGATAAACACAGCTGAAATCCAAGCGACTGACAATAGATTCTTGTGTTATAAGCTACTACATCATTTTTATTTTCCCAATGCCCTAAAGCTTCTGCATCCATTTAATTTCAGCTAACAGCAATGGACAACAAAACTATTCCATTAAATTCCGACACTTATAACTTGTAATGCATAACCTCCATGTGATCCATAAGGGTAAGTCTTGATAGGAAAAACTTAACACAGAACAACAATTATACAACAGTCAATCAAGCTAAAGACTGATGATATTTTGCCATGAAGATTGTTTGCCTCCTAAAGTAAAGAACAAAAGGAGCAACATGTCATGCACAAGAACCAACAACAAAGGTGTAGCTCAAATATCACGCTATACATTATTCCGACATTGGATCTTAAAAATGATGAGCAGAAACTGATTGTGGCAAAGAGATAAAAGTAGCGCCAAAGAGGAGGAAAAAAAAAAATGCAAGAATAGAGGTTTACAATGAAGGGGATAAAGTTCGATTAAGGCATACCGTTGGATCGATCCAATGAACACGGGGCACAAATCCCACCATTGTATCGGGTGCACTTAACCAAACTTTGAAAGCAAACTCGACCGAAAAGCAAGGAAATATAACATCATCATCAATCGAGAAAACCGCATCCGTTTTCAAATCTTTAATTTCTTTAAATCTGTTGTTCAAACTGTCTTCCGTATTGATATCAAATTTCAGTTCAACTTGCCGCCCATCTCTTGCATTGGAGTGTACAATATGTTCTAAAAACTCTCTAAGCGAATGGGATGGAGGGTCAGGCTCACTCCACACAACATGTATCGAGTCGAGCCCACCGCACCTTGTGTAGTGAGAAATCGACTGCTTCAAAAAGATCATATCTCTTCCACGTATTCATTAGAATAGCATATCCTTTCCTGCGTGCAAAGCATGCATTTTAGCAAGAATGCATAAAAACTGGTATTCCCAAATATCTACAATTGTGTTCTACTACTTGGGTCTAAGACATGTTTAATCATTTCATAAAATGTAAATGAAACTACCTCCCTAATTAGAAGTGAAAACAATGCTATAAACTGAATCTTGATGGTATATAATGGGACTAAAACATGAACTTAACAATAGAAAATCTCAAAGTTTCAACCTTTTCTGTCCTCTACGCTAGAAAAGGAATAGGTTATGCTAATTGGAACTAAAAAAAATAACAAAAATTAAGATTCTGGGCTGCTACAGTAACATTTTCTGCAAATTTTCGAAAATGAATGCAATGAAAATTCCTGATTTTCTCATCCATCAAACTATATGGAATTCCAAAAGGATCATATGCATATTTCAAGATGAACTTTCCTGTTTGAGTTTAGTTTTGGCCCCATATAAGTAAAAAGCTAGAAACTTTCCAAAAAGAAAGCTTGTTGTTACCGAAAATCCAAAATCTTCTTTCGAAACAGAATCTTAATACTGGAAGTTTCAAGATCAACTGAACGCATAATTTAAGCAAGATCAACTGCACGAACCGTGAATCAGCGAGCGGAGGAACAGAAACGCCGTGGCCGGTCCATCCCAAGAAACCCGGTGCACGGCTCGCGAGCGCGATGAGCGTCAATCCGATGCAAACGCAGAGCAAAAGCTTGATCTTCACCGATCCAACGGTCAAGATCGCAACCTGCCGGAACCGCTGCACCGTCCGGCGGTTAAACAAGCTCCCTCTCATCGCCGCCGTGGCTGACCGGGAAAAGAAAAAAAACCTCGGACAGAGGGAGTGAAAAAGCACCGCGGAAGACGAGTTGCGAGGACGAGTCGACCCAACCGGACTCAACCGCCGCCCTTCTAGAACGCTCCTCCGACCATTAAAGAACCAAATACTTCCTCGTCTCTCCGGTTCCACCACGGGAAATGACCCAGCGCGGACGACACCGTCGACGGAGTGCTCGGCGATGGCGGCAGCGATGACGTCGGACACTGATCTGGCGTCTGTCGTTCGCTCTTTTCGTGATCGGAGAGAGGGAGAGAGGGAGGGATTGACTGAATCGGCTGTGAAGCGAATGCTCTTGGAACGTGAACTTCCGTGTGATTGTTAATGACCCGTGTCGAAGATAGCGTCGTTTTGATGATCTCTTGGGAGAGTGTCAGCCGCTGATCCTTGTGACAAGGATAGTCTTTTTTTCTGGTAATCGTGTGTCGTTTTTCATTTGCCGTTTTCGTTAATTTCATCTTCGTGACAATTTCCCTCCCTATGTGGTCTCTCCATGATTGGCTAGCTACAAGACATTAAATGATTTTATTAAATGCTTATCCTTTTTTTTCAATTTATTATTATTATCATTTTTTTATATTTTTGACCGAAACAAGATATATATTATTGTGAAGCCATTAATAGCGTCACTGCAAGTTTCATCATCAGTCTTAGAGCCAATAATAGAGATACTATTTAATTAAATTTTTACATAGGTTTTCAACTTGAGAAGGTAATCTCTTCCCGTTACTAGTTTGATTAAGAGATGCGACTCGAGACCTATGGATAAAGATAATTTCCTTTAATGGAAAGGACAATAAATAGGTTTCTTAATCTCGTTTTAAAATTAAAAAAAAATAGATTGCTTAATTTGCTAAGAATTTCTATCCATTTTCAACATCATTTTCTATGAGCTGATGATACCTATCTATCTAACACCGGTCAAAAGATGGGGGTCTTTATTAGGTTTATTCCTTTCGTCCGTTCGGATTTAATTCTCATTATCTCCGTTAAATCTCGCTTCAGCTTTGACTATTGAAGTGTGGTTTGGTGATAGCAGGGTAAGTCCCAAATGACTGACTGAGAAAAACTAGTATAAACAACATGTCTTTGTCATATCTTGGGAAAAGAGTTCCTACCTGTAAAGCTAAAAACCTGAAAATAACGGGCCCATCAGATCCTTTTTTTTTCCACGAAAAAAAAATGATACCTGTATTTCTATGGTTGTACATATATTTGACTTCAATAGATATCTTAATTAGATCAAATTCTTTTACCTCAAGTTAACTAAAAAAAATGAAAAATAAAAAATAAAAAATAAACAATATCGAAATGTTTTAAATTAAAGGTTATATTTTTATGTTTTATTTGGCATTTAAGTTTAACTCCAACTAAATTGTACTGTTTCATCTCAGTTTTTATCTTTTACTGAAAAATCAATAAAATTTATATCTAATTTTTGAAAAGTCAATCAATTTCAACTTAAAAATTTCTTCTCCAACCGCCGAACCATAAGCACGCTTAGTATAAGTTCTCATAATCAACTCTCTCACATTTTTCTAGTCATTAATCCTAATTAAGCATGTGTTTGGTCTAGAGGTTTGAATTGAGTTTTTTTATTTGAATTGAATTGAATTAAATGTGCGTTTGATGAAGCGTTTGAACTGTTGAAACTTAAAAAGTGTAAAAACTTGAAACGTGTTTGGGAGAAATATATCACTATGAAGCTTGTTTCGTTCATTTCAATTCTATGTAATTTAAAAAAAATTTCATCCCGTCTTGTAAATGCAAAATTATAAACTTTTAAAGTTTGAATTACAAAACTGTAAATAATGAACTGATATTGACTTTTAAGAAAAAGATAAAAACTGTATTAAATTTTTTGGGTTTAAATTGAGTTGAACCTTGACGGCCAACACATGCTAAGTATACAAATTTCCAAGTTACCTCTGTGCTTATTTGTTTATTATTTTTATTTTGGAGCTTCTTTGATGGCAGCGAAAAGTGAAAGGAGTTTAGAAACAAGAGAATTAAAAAAATTAAAACACACAATCTTAATTTCTCCTTATAAAAAAGGATCATCCAACAAGTTTATACCACACACCATAAGAGAGAGACCCTCCTCTTGCTCTTCATTTTCCTCACCTAAGGTATATATTGTTCTTTCCTTCCCGGGGACAATAATGAGATGCGATCAGAGTACGAAATACTTTCACATCCCCATCCTCACCTCCTAAAACCAACCCAAAGAATAAAGTAAAGTTTTATCACAAAATTTAGTCTAAAATAAAATATTACATAACGCAAATCAAATCTTAACAATAAAGTCACAACTTAAAAAAAATACAATAATGTTTCAAGGATTAATGTTATTTAAGAAAAATATACAAAATATGTATACTAGGGTGGAGATCGAACATGAAATGCTTCCTTACCTATCCATATCCTATTAAGTTGTGGAGGTTAATTAATGTCTTCCGAAAAATTGCCTTTGCAAGTTGTTTCATTAAGGGTATTTTGTAGATTTTTCATGAATTTCAGTTACCCTAGACTTTTTTATTAAAGAGGGTGTAACAATTAGGTTAATTAATATGAGAGATTAGAGAGAGAAAAAACATAGAGAGTGTGAGGGTGTGAATTTCTCTTATAAACTTACTAATCATCATAGTGAATTACTACAACGGTTGAAACATGACGTAATCTCATATTGAGACGAATCTGTATAAAAATTTGTGTATTATGTGATTGTTTATTTTTTTCTGTGATTTTATTGTTCTCGGTAATATAGAATTAGGATGTTAATTCTTAACAAATCCCACCATCAATTTGGTGACAAGACTTTGTATCCATCTCAAAAAAAAAAAAAAAAAAAAATTCTCATCCTCGTTCAAGAGGATCCCCGCAGGCTTTGGCCCCATATTCATAATCCTTCCCATAATTTCTTGAGTTATTTACATACATATCCAAATTGAAAGTGTTGATTGAAATATGTCTATTTTCTTTTAATTAAGTAAATGTCTAAAAGAGTAATTATAAAGACAATATTATTTTTTATAAAAAATAAAGAAATTACAAAACAAGAAACAAAAAAAATGGAATCTAAGATATTTACCAACGAGAGCTAATGTTGTTTTAAGAAATGACATAAAAGGAAATGTATTATTATTTTTTTACTTATATCATAAAGAATGTGAAAATCTTCGTAATGAACCAAAAAAGAAATGTTTTCTCAAAATCAGTTTTCACATTAATGAGAATTAGCTAAATAAAGAAAAAAGAAAATCTAAAAAAAATCGTATAATGAATCTGTTGGGATCTATAGGTGCCCTAAGGATAGAAAATCTTAGGGATTTTCTGTAAATATGACATTTTGATATTAATAAGAGGAAATTATTCATGTTTAATAAATTGTGTCCTATTTACTTTCATTTGTTGATTGTATAATTATTTTGAGCAAACATAAAATACTCCTAGGCTGTTGGTAATATATCGAATTACCATATATATACGGGGTATGCATAGAAGACGTGGTAATTTGATAATAGTCTAAATAAATATTCCGCAATCAACGGAATAAGATTTGGGGATCTTATTCATAATAAGATTGTAAATGTTGTCTCCAAGGGATTTGGGGATCTTATTCATAATAAGATTGTAAATGTTGTCTACTTCCTTGGAGGGATGGTTTGTCTTGACCATCGGATAGATTCCGAGTAAAAACTTTAATGTATACCAGTATTGAAGTATGACATTGGACTGGACCTAAAGTGTTAATTGATTCGGTTTAATAATTCCGTTTATAAGAATTAATGATACTTTGATTATCATCCTGCATTAATCTTAATCCTGAAATGATTACTTGAGTTCGCATCCATGACTTATGTACTTGAGTTCGCATACATTAAAAACTTTAATGTATACCAGTATTGAGGTATGACATTGGACTAGACTTAAAGTGTTAATTGATTCGGTTTAATAATTCCGTTTATAAGAATCAATGATACTTTGATTATCATCCTACATTAATCTTAATCCTGAAATGATTATTTGAGTTCGCATCCATGACTTATGTACTTTGATGCGCTAAAGGTGAGACACTGTTAATTCATGGTCAACATACTTGTGTTTTGGGTGCATGACTTATGGATGGAGAAATCAAGATTCATAGATACGGAATCTATAGCTATCTTAATGATAGTAAATGTTATCTACTTAAAGGTATTATTCGGGGATTGAAAGATAGTATAACAAGATCTTGGCCATCGGTTTACTTTGTGTTCTCTGGTGGTTTACCAATTGTATGCTTTTACAATTTGTGGTTTTTTCAATGGAGAATAATTGAACTTTAAGTTAAAATGATTGAAAAGGTAAAACGGTAAAAGTCCTTAATTCAATCATGGATAACATATGGGGATTAAGCAAGCGATGAATAAATCATGGAAGAAACACTACGTGAGAGAGCTTTCGTAATACGGTATGTAAACAGGAGTTCAGCTTCAAACTTTTAGTGAAATAGTTTTGAAGTTGATAATTGATAGATAATTAATCTGGGATTAATTTTTCACAATTATAGGAGCCTCTTTACATATTTCCATCGGGTCCCTCTATTAGCTCATATAGTTCCACGAAGCGTCTCGGGATTTGTTCCTAATGAGATCGGTAAATTGTAAATGGAATTTTGTAATGTCTATTAAGACATGGTACTCTCTAACATGCAATCCAGAAAGGATTGAACATGTGAAATTTGTAGACAAATGATTTATCAACATGTGATTGGTTAATTTGAATTTGAAAATAAGATTGTGTTTGAATTTTGGAAAACAAAATTTTTCTCTCCTAATTAAAAGTGGTGCACGTTTTTTAATTGTATGGAGGGAAGAAAATTTTGTTTCAAAATTATTTAAATATATTCCTAACATTTAATTATTAATTGGTTTAAATAATGGAGATTATTTCATGAATTTTTCTTTCCTAATTAAAGAGGTGCATGATTTTTGTGAGGAAATAAAATTTGAAATATTTCATTAATTTAAATTAATTAACATGGATAATGTTTATGGAAAATATTTATTCAAATATGTGAATCCTATTTAAATTTGAAAAGGTTTAAAGAAGTTTGAATCTAGATAGGACTAGGATCTCTTAACTAGTCTAAATTCTTGATTTAAAATTTAAACCACCAATCAAGATTTCTCTCACTCTGTGGCCGAATTTTTAAAGGGGATTTCCTCTTGAAAATTGGTTTTATGTTCAATGAATCTAGCCCTAAAGTTGTATGATCTTTTGGTTCAAGATTTATTTGGAAAAATAATTATTAATTATTTTCAAGAAAGAGATAAATTTTGAAAAGGATTGGAATACTATATAAAGGCTAGGAGTTCTTGAAAAACCAATTTTTGATTTTCTTAAAGGGGAAAAATGTTTTTTAATAATAAAAAAAAATTTGTTTTTCCTTCCACATCAAAAATTCGGCTTTCTTGTGAGAGAGAAAAAGAAAGAAATTCCATTGAATCAAAACTGCAATAAAGGTTAAACCGAGTGATAATTTTCATAGGAGGTTAACCGGTTCTTGTTTTGTAGTTTTGAAGAAAGAAGTTGGATCAAATTCTCAACGAGGATCATCGGAATTGAGAAGGAGGGATCTAGACTTCGGAAAGTATTATCGGTCACTTGGATTCATAGAACGTGTGCCCACACACACTCCGAGACGTGGAACTCGAGAATAGTAAAGAAGACACGTTGGTCAAACACTCTAGAAATTCCGGAATCCAAGAGATAAGGTACGTTTGATCATGAATTTAATTTATTGTTATATGCATCATGAGCTTCTTTTCCGGAAACGGCATAAAATTTTTAAAACTTCCGTTGCGCCGTAACTCCGACACCGGATCCGATTTTTCCAACAGAATCAGTCTTTATCATAAAGATATGTTCGATTTTATTTCTTTAATTTATATAAATAATAGAATTTGATACTATTTGTTATGTTATTCTTTAATTTGTTTGGTTGAGACATAAATGACAACCACATAATTTGTAGTGGATTACATAAATAAATAATGTTTTTCAAAAAGAACTAATTGGTTTTTTATACAAAAGGGTGAATATTTTAATTTCATTAATCTTTATCGTTAATATTTTGTATATTATTATTTGGTATGAATCATCATTTTTATAGTAAATATTTTACAATTATTATAATTATTTTGATGTCTATAGCTAATTTTGGGCTATTAAAGATAATTTACATTTATCAACAAAAATATTCATCATTAAAGTAAAAAAAAAAAAAAGGAAAATAAAAGAATCTATATAAAAATGAAATGACGTCAGTTATAGTAAAATGACAAAATAAGTATTATACATATTTATTTCTTAAAAATAGACATATACGTAATATTATTAAAAATAAAAAGACATATTTTAAAACATGACACTAAAAATAAACTTTTTGTGTAATTATTTCTAATTTCTTTTCATGTTGCCAAACACAACCTTAATTTGGTAACACAAACAAGAGTTTGAGACCAAATTAATTTTATCAAATTCAAATATCTATTTTTTAATTTGAATACTAAAGCTATGAAAGAAAGAATTTAAAAAAAAAAAAAAATCCTTTGGTGAGTCTTGGATTGGCTGTCACATAATTCTCAATGGTTAACTACTCTTTGAAATAAAATCGTGTGGACTGACACTACTAAATTACTAATCTGTTCTTTAGTGGAACCCCAAAACAATAGAAAAGTATATCCATACATTTATACATATATACATTTGCGTGTATATAAGTACATAAAAAATTGTGTTCACTTTTGACCACTTCTACTTAGAAGAAACAAACAAAAGTAAGTTGTCCACACTTGTCACATTTGTTCAACTAAGTGGGTCGAAAGTGGAGTACATAAAATATAATAAAATCTTTCTAAGTTGTCCCAGTCACCGCCATCCAGTCGGTTGTTGCATCTAATTCTAACCGGAGAATAGTCAAGCTTTGAAATTTAAGCTTTTTTTTGCTGGAATGCTTTGAATTAAGCTTTTTCGTACATTTTGTCACTTCATTAGTGTTAGTTCTATCCAAAACCAAGTACTCCAATAATTGTAATTTTAAAAATTAATTCGAATTTGAGGCCTCTTATTCTAATATTATAATATCTTAAAAATTAACTCAATAAAGAAAATATGTTCGATTCATACGTAAATATGATAACGGTCAAACAAGATATATTTGTATCCAATCACTCGTTGTTATTGAGTTCAAAGTGACCCTTTTTTTTTTATAATTAAGAAAAGACTATTTTTAATTTTGTTGTGACAATGAAGATACTATCATTGAACAATAATTTCATCATAATTGTCACACAAGTTAAAAAATTGTTCCCTACCACTTTTTCAAGTGGATCGCCAAGGGCAAGTGGTCCATATTCTCGTATCAATAATATAATCACGTGTGTTCTTCATTCTTATCTAAAAGAAAAAGAAAACAACAAAAACAAACAAACAAACACTTATCTAGTCTCTAAAATATGTAGTGTAAAAACCAGACAGTCCAAGCTCTTAAAAAAATTTTCACTCAATAGTCCAATCTACGGCTAGCAATTTGTGTTTGCGAGCCGGTTCGGACCATCCCAATTACAACACAACAGATAAGCATGAACACGAACACGACATAGTTAATAAACGGGTCAGGAACCTAAACACGAACATAAATCGTTTAATAAATAGATAACACGATAAGACACACGAACACAATTAATCAAGCGGGTCACGACGAGTTGCTACGAAAACAAACTTGTTTATGACCCATTTAATTTGAAAAACCCGTTTACAACCTATTTAATACGAAAAACCCGTTTACGATCCATCTAACACAAAAACTGGTTTCTGAACCATTTAGCATGAAAAATTTTTAATAAAAAATCACTTAAAATTCTGAATTAACTAACACAAGAAACTCATTATATTCATATAAAATATAAAACTAACAATTAGAATTATCAAATATCTATAATGATTAAGACAAACATATCTTGGAACAAAACAAAAGTCTAAGTTGCAGTTGGTGTCCATATACAAATCACCACCCAAACAAGTCTTAAATTGTCGCATAATCAAGATTCAAAATACTAAGAGAAACATCAAAAGATACCAAAATATTAAAGTAAAAGAAAATGCTTTCTTGCTTGAGAATGATGGCCCTTAAATAAACGGGTTAATTGTGTTAGCCTGTTTCTAGCACGTTTATTTTCGTATTAAACTTGTCAACTTACTTTCGACCCAATTATTAAATGTGCAGTCTACACCCATTTATTTTGTGTCATTTTCACGTCGTGTCACTATGTCGTGTCCGCAGTTACCAGTCATAGTCCAATCTAATGAGCTCTTCCTTTAGAATATTAAAAAAGAATACCTTTTTCAATAAAATATAAAAGAGAAGGGTAGGACTGCAGTAGAACCCCTTTTATAACTCTATCGGTAGAACATTTTTTTAAATGTTAATATGTAATTAAACGTTTGACATGTTATTTGCTTATGATAGTTAAAATGCACTTTATCTCATTCTAATATAAACTAAAAAATTTAAAAATAATATAAAAATAAATTAAAAAGAAAACACGAAGTACTCCCCAGTCAATGAGCCAATTCCTTCGCCCCGAAGCAGATCTGTTTGGCGTTTGGGGGGGCGTCGGCATTGCGGCAAGGGGGCCTTGTCGACATCATCATAGGCAACGGGGGACTGCCAATTTTTTTTAATTAAATTTTTTTGAATTTCAATTTTTTTCTTATTTTTAGTATATAATATTATGGGTTAAGGTATACTATAATTATAACACACAAATAATATCTCAACTGTTCGATTATATCGAAACGGTTTAAAAATGAGTTATACCAATAGGATATATAAATGAGACTTTTACATAGATTTACCCAAAAGTTAAATCATCAATGATTATTACATTATGCTGATTTAATATATGTTTTTTTAATTTTACATGATTTTAATATAATCTGATAATTAATTTGAATAATATTTTTAACAGGTATTTATAGAATTGTTAAGCAATATATTTTTATCAGAGTTCATTAAATAATTTATTTGATATGATTAGTGATAGTTTAAGACTTTGTGCAAGTTGATCATGAATATTCAAAATGCATATCCATTTCTATCTATTTTCTAAGTAATTTCTCAACGATACCCATACATTCAACAAAGGCTGCATATATGGACAGAGACAAATGGCATTAAAGATTGTCGGCTTTGTCTGCAGTTTCAATATAACGTCAATATTCTTACAAGGAAACTATAGCACACAAGGTTGATATAAAACAGTGTCTAAACATGATATGAATATATATACGATCTGTTGTACATACGTCGACGTTAATATATATGCAATATTCTATTAGGGGAAAAAAAAAAACATTAACATTATAACTATGTTTTGTATTAAGTCATGTTATTTTTGTTTAGTTTTGTATTTCGATATGATTGTGACCTAATGTAATATTTAAAAACGCGCACTATCAGTAGAGTATTCCTAACTTATAAAACTCTATATCTTTTTATTCTAACCATCAGGTAACTGAGTTTAAATGATATAAAATCTCATTAAAAGAAATTAATAACTCAATATCTAAGGCTATAGGAGTGAAAGGAGTTTTTTTTTTTTTTCATTTTTTGAAGGGGGGAATTGACAAAAAAAAATAATTATAATAATAATCATGGTCCAGATCTTCAATAACTAACCGAAAATTAATTATGTGCAATGCATAACTCGAATCGGCCTGATTTGATAGAAGTGAAGGTTCGAAATAAGATTCTTTCCCCCTCCTGGAGGTTTATTAGTGGAAGGATTACAACCAAGACAGTAGTGAGTCAGATATCGTTGCACATGGCCGAAGATTATTAAGATAACAAGGCTGGTGGGTGTCTGGGAATTGGTCCGTGAATGGCACCCAAACAATAAAGGTGTCGTAGCTGTCGTGGGTTGGGCTCAAATTATTCCTCAAATTGGGTCATGGGCTGAAATCTGAGTGCAATCGGTGCATGTTGACTGGCACATGCGAGTAGGTACTCAGCACAACCTTTTTCTATTCTGTTCCATGCCATGAAAATGATGCAAAGACAAGTTTTTAATGATTACAGGCCACGTATGGGGGTTTTTTTTTTTTTTTTTTTAATGATTACATTCCACATATGGCTATAGATATGCCCAAATCTTCCAAGTTTCAACCCCATTAGGGGTACTCTCATTTCATTTGTGGTTCTAAATGAGAGAGGGAGAGGCTGGCATATCCACCGTCACTGGGCTTTTTACAACGGCTCTATAAATCTTACTGAATAATATTATTTTTCGTCTAATTTTCATGAGGTAAAAAGAATATTAATAGGATCTGTTATGTAAATGAGTTTGAGTTGAAAAAGTATAATTTGAGTTGAAAACTTTTGTTGACTTTTTAGAAAAAACAAAAACTTTTTCAGAAAAAAATAAAAATTAAGATGAAAAAGTACAGTTTGAACTGTATTGTCAATTGAGGTCATAGTGTCTTCATGCTCTTATCAAACGTCAGTTTCAAATTTACCAACATATATAAAATGAAATGACATTGTCTGATTAAAAATCCATCTGTATCAATTACACAATCTCATTGTTTTAAAAGACTGTTATGTATGATGTTAAACATCAAAATTTTACCGTCACATTTTTCAAGTTTAGTTAAATTGTTTTCTTTTTATTATGGTATGATTTGAAATTGTGGGATTTATTATTATGTTTTTTTAGTACTTTTTTGTTACATTCTCTGTATATAAGATAATTACATACAGAAAGGAGGTGTAATATAAAATACAAATGATTCTAATTATTTAAATCAGGCGTTCAAGGGACCAAAGGGCCATGTGGCGCTGCTGAGCCACAAATTAAAATAATGGCTATAATTCCATAGGCGGCCACTAATACAGTTAATTTAGTAATTAGATCAGCAAAAACAAAATTAATGTATTAATTAACAATGGTTTAGTCAGCAGTTGTTGAACTATTGAGACTTGTTTGAGGCCTTATTAGTTGGAATGATTGTTTGTTATGGGAGTGTTATCCGCAGGTTGCATTCACCTAAACTTATTTTATTCTTATTTTATAGCACTAAACATATTTTAATCTAAAATTTCACAAGTAATTAGCAGTGACATTTAAGGGGGAAATTAAATTAATAATCACATAATAAAATATTGCCGTGCATAAATGGGATATTAATTAATTCAGGCACACCAGGGATGGTTTCGTGTGAGCATTATTCTCATTATTACGAACTCCTCTTTTTTTAGGTACTATATTGTCAATAATCCTCAATGTCAAGCATTGATTAGTGTGGTAGAAACTTGATTATCAAACAACAAACTAGCCTTCTTCCATCATTATCACCTCGATTAGTTTAATTACGGTTTATGATGCTATAATAGAGAGTGTGCATTAAACATTAAATCATAATGTAAAAGTCAATAAAACTTTCTTGAACGATTTATCATAATTAGTATTATCCCTTAGCTATCTTCGTGATACTTTTATTTTTCTGGATTAAAAAGATTAGGTGTGTCTTCACAGATAAAATGAAAATTAGATCAATCAACGCTTTCATCAACAATCTCGAATAGTCCACATATGTCAATTAAAACAGCCTCAATATTTCATGACAAATACAAACCTCTAACAAAGAAAAGAGAGAGTCATATTAAAGCAATCGTCAGCCCCTTCTTCCATAAAATCCATTTGAACCAAATAAAACGAACTTGTATGTTTGTCTCACTTTTAAAGTTTAGCCCCACAATTGATGCCTATCTAATGTTGAGTTTAAAACATAGCAAGACTGGCCCATAGCCATCTAAATTCCAACCAGATGTGATTAGAACAATCCAAAATAAAATTAAATTAAATTTAACGCCAGAAGAAAATGATGAAGATTTAATCACACCTTAAGATTCGCGGACGATGAGTTAGACAATGACATGCAGATTAATTTTAATTATCCACACAAATGTCACTACGTACAACTAGATTATTAAATCTTAAAAACGAATTAGTTGACATAATTAATGATTTAATATAATCCAAATTCCACTACCCCACCCATTTCCCTCCACGCCAAAACTGCCAGCGCGCCAGTTTCTCTGGCTTTATAAGACTTAAAATAATTGCCTATCCACTCATATAAATACTCGAAAAAAATCAACTTCAAAATTCCGAAGATTGGAAAATATAATATGTATGGTTATTCATTAGCCATATAAAGAAATGTGGTAGTCGCTATTTTTGT
>JAINRI010000711.1:0-145974 GCA_025413485.1 Ficus microcarpa
AAATAATTTGTGTAATTCCAAAAAGAGAGGGAAAAAAAGAAAAAGAATTGTTGATCACTTTGTTTGGATGAAACTTTGGAGAACTTATTGTTAGATGCAGCTTAATATTCGTTTGGCCAATTATACAGTAAAAATAATTTGAATGGTTCACTATTTTATAATAATTCTACTTAAAACTATAATTTTCCCTTTTTTGGAAATCCGTACATATTACACACATATATCTATTACACTATTCAAATTAGATAATCTTTAACCAAAAAAAATTTTTTTTTTCAAACATAAATTTTTAATTTAGATACACAATTCAAATTCTAAATTTGAGCGTAAATATTAAATTTAAATGAATATAATACAATCTATATATACACAAATGAGTACACGGAGTTTCTTGGCTAGTGCCAATGATTCCGTGGAAAGAGGCAGGAAAGAAAAGACTTGAAAAGTTTGGCTTTGTATTTCCTCATCTTTATTCACTTTGACAACTATGGTGAATCTTCAAGCCACTTTGATCTTCTTGTTGGTGCTCTTGAAGCATGGCAATTCTGTTTACTTCAACTTCTACAACTTCAGCAATTCCCAGCAAAACTTACAAGAAATCCGTCTCGAAACTGATGCATCAACATCTGGTGGAGTTCTTGAGCTCACGACAAACAAACGTGATGCTTCTTCCGACAACAGCTACGGCAGAGTCTCGTATGACAAGGAAGTACAGCTATGGGATCCCACCACAAGAAACCTCACAGATTTCATCACCCATTTCACCTTTAAAATCGTACAACTCAAAAAGAAAGCGACTCCGGAGACGGAATCGCCTTCTTCATTGCGCCTTTCAATTCAACAATCCCAAAAAATTCACTGGGCGGATATCTCGGCCTGTTCCCCAACGACTCGAGCACTAGCGATCCTATTGTTGCGGTCGAGTTTGATACTTATTTCAATGAAAATTGGGACCCGGTCCTAATGATCATGTCGGAATCGATGTCAATTCCATTGTGTCTGAGACGTATATTTCATGGACTGATGGTTGCATGAAAGATAATAGAACGGCAAATGTGTGGGTGAGTTATGATTCCACTTCTCAAAATCTAAGTGTCTTCTTGACTTATGCTCAAAATCCCGTCTTTTCGGGGAATTCTACTCTTTCTTATAAGTAGATTTGAGACAAGTTTTGCCTGAGAAAGTTAGAGTTGGTTTCTCTGCGTCTACTGGCGAATCGTTTGAAGTACATAAGATTCTTTCCTGGTCATTTAACTCGAGCTTGGAGCTTAGCAATTAAACTTGGGAGCTCCAACTCCAACTCCAAGCTCGGTAACCGGCAATAATGGGGAAGGAAACGGAAAAGTAGGGTTGCAAATTGGTTTAGCTGTGGGTTTTGGTGTCCTAATTTGTGTGATAGGAACGTTATGGTACATTTTTCGGAGGAAAAGGGCTAGCGAGGAAATTACTGAAGAGGAGGAATATGACGTCTCGATTGATGATGAACTCGAAAAAGGAGCCGGTCCCAAGAGGTTTACCTACCATGAACTACGGCTCGCAACAAACGACTTTGCCGAGGGACGGAAGCTTGGAGAGGGAGGTTTTGGAGGTGTCTATCAGGGTTTGCTGTGCGAATCCAACACTGAAGTGGCGGTTAAGAGGATATCTAAAGGATCAAAACAGGGCAAAAAGGAGTATATTTCGGAAGTGAAAATCGTAAGTCTATTGAGGCACAGGAATTTAGTTCAACTCATTGGTTGGTGCCATAAACAAGGAGAGTTCCTTCTTGTCTACGAGTACTTGGCCAATGGAAGCCTCGATACCCATCTCTTTGGTGGGAAACTCGCTCTACCATGGATGATAAGGCATAAGATAGCCCTCAGCTTGGCGTCTGCTTTGTTATACCTTCACGAGGAGTGGGAACAATGCGTCGTGCATAGAGATATCAAGTCGAGCAATGTCATGTTGGATTCCAACTTCAACGCCAAGCTAGGAGACTTTGGCCTCGCGAGGCTAGTAGATCATGAGCTTAGCTTACACACCGCAGCCTTTGCGGGGACCATGGGCTATATTGCCCAGAGTGTCTGGAAACGGGCAAGTCTACTAAGGAATCCAATGTCTATAGCTTTGGTGTGGTCGCACTCGAAATCTGCTGCGCGGAAGAAGATCGGTTGTGGCAAATGTGGAAGAACCAAACAAGGTAAGGCTTGTCGGGTGGGTGTGGGAACTCTACGGTAATGGTCTACTTCTTGAAGCTGTTGACGAGAGACTCGGTATGGAATTTGATGTCATGCAGATCGAATGCTTGATGGTCGTCGGTTTATGGTGCTGCCATCCGGATCCAAATCGCCGTCCCGCTATCAAGCAAGTGATGAATGTTTTGAATTTTGAAGCTCCATTGCCTAGTGATCTCCTAAAAGAGTTGCCAAAACCAATGTATTTTGTGCCTCCACCAAATTCCTCTCTTGATTCCTGCTCGTCATTTGTCGTTACGGGGAGTTCCACAGCTTCATCAACTTGAACAAGCTCTTCCAAACCTTTGTTATTAAAGTTTGCAGATGTAATTGTGTCGCATCTTTTATAGGATTTTTTTTAATTGCTTCAATTTCCTTGTAATATATTGTGATGTCGTAACAAGTGTAATTGTTCCTGTTTATTGATGAATGCATATGATTTCAACTATTGATACAAGTCTTTGTTTTCCTTAATTTTAGATTGTTTTGACATATCTTGTTTTCGATCATATATATATATATATATTAATTCAATTTGCGATACAAATTCAAGGAAACAAATCTAGAAAATAGTTAACAACTTCGTATTTCAATCTAAATTAAAATTCATTATTTTTGTTGTCATGGAAAATTCATTATTCGTGTTTTGGCAGATTTCCCTTTGAATTTTTTATTTCTGAAATTAACCCTATAAGCTTGTCAAACAGTTGCAATAAGGTTTTTATCACTTTGATCTCCTACAACTTACCATATTTTGGCTACTATTTTGATCTCCTAAACAGTTGCAATAAGCCAGCGTTACCTTTGACTGGGGTCGGGGTTGCCCCTTCGACTACAACAAGATAAACCGTGGTCCTAGGAATAAAAAATTAAACTCATAAGCTAAAAATCTACTTTTTGAATGAAGAGTCCAAATTACAGGACTACAATTACAAGTCTCCTTAGCCGAGCTTGCAATAATAATTTTACAACATGGTTTCAAGGGAATCCTACGAGAATGCCGAACTTTCTGACACCAAGTATTAAAATATTGGTATTTACAGAAACGTCGGTACTTAAATTTTACAGAAATATTAATATCGGTGGAAATTAACGTAAAATACGGAAATTCATTTTAAAATACTAAATTTTTAAATATATAACTTTTTAAAACTCTAAAATAGTTAATAATATATAAATCTAATGAAACTTTCTGTTAAAATACTAAGTATATAATAAATTTGTGTGATAAGAAGTGATCATAATATAATAAATGATAAGTTTAACTTTATCAATTAAGTAAAATAATTGTAAGGCAACGTAACATAGGTATACTACATTCACTGTTTCACACATGATAAGAAAATATTATTATTAAAAGAGCTTTTAGGATGTTTGAAAGTATTTGCAATACCTTAATGTAAACAATATCGATACCAAAATATGATATTGGGAAATATTTTTATATAATTATTGGCATGCCATGCATATGTCTCTCAAACTTTACTATCTCTTAATATATAAAAAATTGTGTGTGAATTAAAAAATCATGAATTTTCCTATAATAAAAGATAAAATAAACTAATATTAAAATTGATATTTTATGTATATTTTATTGATATTTCCGTGGAAATTTCTAAAAATTTCTACAATATTCTTATCATTTACTACTATACTTTTCATTGAACTTGATATTTTCATTAAAAAAAAAAACGATATTTTCCATAAAAGTTATGAAACTATTAACTGTAGCTGGAGAAAAAAGTAAAATCTCCATTGAAAAACCAACCCAAAAAAGCCAATTCCTTGTCTCAGGACAGAGGAGTTAGTCCACCAGGAACACGTTCGCCCATCAAGGCAACAAACTTTACACTAACACGCAGTAATGACAATTGAAGCCAGTAATCATTAAAACATTTAGAGATTACAAAAAGAAACAAAACAGAGATTTAAGGGGCTCAGCAATCAAAAAGAGTAAACAAAACAAAACCAATGATTTACCTTGGTAGCTCTAGATTAGATTTTAGTCCCAGAAATTGATTCCCTGGCCACACTCTTCAAGTAAAGTTACTTTTCGCCAATGCGGCTTAAAATTTTAGCTAAATTCCTCCAAGCATTGAAAGTTTAGTTCAAAAAACAGGTAATTAATTAAGGAAAACATTATGTCTGAAAAAGATTGAAGAGGATACTTATTGGCACTCTTTTCCGACAAGTGAACCCCATCACCCAAAAAAAAAAAAAAAAAAAAAAAAGAAAAAGAAACAGAAAACACCAAAAAAGAAAAATAAAAAACAAACAAACAAAATGCAATTATAAATTTGAGTTCATATTGTACTAGTTCATTTATTTGAATTGTTCTAAAACAAATATTAACATTTAACATACGTTTGAGAATATTTTAGTCTGTTCGATAAACTCTCTACAACATCTTCAAATATATATTTGTTTTTCACCACGGTCAACCAATAAAAGTAATATCACCCAATAAAATAAAGGTAATGTCACTCAATAGATAGTGTCTCTGTAATTTTTTTTTTTATCTTTATTAAGTTAGGGGTGGACATAAAATGTTTCCGACAAAACATATAACTTGTTTTAGTGTAAAAGAGCTCAAAAAGGAAACTACTTGTAGATTGGAGGTGAGAAAATGGCTGCTTGACTTGTCCATGCAGACCGGACGCATGGCCTGCTCGGTGGGGCACGATTGGCCTGTACTTATTTTATGTGCAAGAAATTAGAGTAGACAGTATTTTTTACAAAAATCATTGAAGTAAATAATTTTACCTTAAAAAATTTTTATTTATCTGATAAAATGCTATTTACTATAAAGTTTTTAAAAACCCACTATTTATTTCAGTTAATTTTTTTGTATAATTGTTATTTACTAATATTTTCTTGCCTACATATGTTTATTATTGGTTTGATATAATATGAGACTTGGGTTTCTTTTTACCTGCCTCATGGTTTTAGAGCTCAAAAAGTTCAAATGAGTATCTTGATTCATCCAGTATAAGATTGATAACTTTAAATCCCAGTCTCATATCACAACAATAATAAATATATAAGTCTCACATCATACATGTATATATACATGTTGGTTATATAATGGGGGTGGCATAGTAATATTTCACTGCTACAGAATATGGATTCCATGATCGTTTTTTCAAAATCGGTCATGGAAGATATGCCAAAAACATGGAATGGAAATGGATTTTCGAAAACAACTTCCACGACAGTTACCACAATGGTCATGTAAACCGTTGTGGAAGCTTGGTGAAGACCCCAAATTCGATGACAGATTTCAAAAAATTTAGCTAAATGTCGCTTAAAAATTTATCTAAATTCCTCCAAGCATTGAGAATTTAGCTCCAAAAACAGGTAATTAATTAAGGAAAACATGATATGTCTGAAAAAGATTGAAGAGGAGGATACGCATTGGCACTCTTTTCCAACAAGTGAACCCCACCACCCAAAAAAAAAAAAAAAAAAAGAAAGGAAAAAAAAAAACTAAAACAAACAAACAAAATGGAGTTATTAATTTGAATTCATATTGTACTAGTTCATTTATTTGAATTGTTCTAAAACAAATATTAACATTTAACATACGTATGAGAATATTTTAGTCTCTTTGATAAACTCTCTATACAATCTCTTCAAATATATATATATTTTTTTCACCCGCAGTTACCAATAAAGTAGTGTCACCCAGTAAAATAAATTTAGTGTCTCTGTAATTTTTTTTTTTAAATTAAGTTAGGGGTGGACATAAAATTTTCCGACAAAACATATAACTGTTTAGTGTACAAAAGCTCAAAAAGGAAACTACTTGTAGATTGAGGTGAGAAAATGGCTGCTTGACTTGTCCATGCAGGCCGGGCACATGGCCTACTCGGTGGGCACGATTGCCTGTACTTGTTTTATGTGCAAGAAATTAGAGTAGATTACGAAAATAATGAAGTAATAAAATTTACTTCATAAAATTTTTATTTATCTAATAATATGCTATTTACTAAATTTAAAAAAAAAAAACTTGCTATTTATTTCAGTTTATTTTTGAAAAATTGTATTTATTAATATTTTTTTTTACCTAAATATGTTCTACTATTGTTTATTATAATATGTGACTGGGCTTTTATTTATCTGCCTCGTTGATTTTAGAGTTCAACGAGTATCTTGATTCATCTATATAAGATGATACTTCAAATCCCTATCTCACATCATTAACAATAGTAAATATATAAAGATATTGGATTACTCCATTAAATAGATTGATTTTTTAAATATAAGTTCAATTTAAAAGTCTTAAATTCAGCACTTCTAGGTTATTTCCTTTCTTTCTCAATTTTTCTTTATCTGATTAAAAGTCTATCACGATCCTCGATTTCTCTGATATTTCTTTCTAGGAAAAGGAATCTAATATCATTTTCTTAATGTTTGAAAGAGAAACATATTGAAATCTTTCCAAAAAAAAAAAAAAAAAAGGAAAAAAGAAAAGAAACATTATTGACAATTTGGGTACGCCTCACATAATTTTCTTTCTCGTTTTGTAGTGTAGATCCCTCAATTTTTGTCCCTTGGAATCTGTCTACGTAATGATTTAAATTTTTTTTTTTTTAATGGTAGAATCTGTCTATGTGAGTGGTCCAAAATGTGGTCCCTTAAGCATAAAGCTTATATATATATATTATATATATATATATATATGTTGGATCACATGTGAAATAAATTATTATAATATGGCAATCATAATTATTTCATTAGATATAATAATAAAAAAAAAAAAGAAAGAAAACAGATGCCATATTATCTACGCCTCTGTTTAAGAAGGTTTCATTTCTTTCTCTCTTCTTTCTTTCTTTTTTTTTTTTTTTTTTTTTTCAAGATAGTGTATGAATTTATTTTATACACAACTCTATTTTTTAAAGATAGAAATTCATGATTTTTTTTTAAAAGAAAGTGAAAATGAATATTTTTGTATTTGGTTTGTACCTGAATAATTTAAGAATAATTACATTGGTGCATGGGGTGAAAGCAAACTCTAGGAAAGGATAAAGAACATGGACAAACACAAATAGAATAAAGAATAAAGACACCAATTATTTATTACGTAAATGGAAATTTTGTACTTTCACTTAAATAATGGCTTTTTTTTTTCATTTAAGGCAACTCTGACTTTTTTTTAATTGATAATGTTAATGACTTTCATTAAATATGACTTTAATCAATAAAAGAAGACTAAAGAAAAGATACCCAGAAACCATAAAATACGGTTAACGAAACTAACCTCCGTTGGAAAGAGGACGAAACCAACTAAAGAAACTCGTACGGGTGTTTTGGGTATTTTAAATGTAAAATTAAGCGTAGATTGAAATGTATAGATTTTTCTACCAAACGTAATCTAGTAATAAAAAATATATAAAATTTTAAAATACATTGTATATTTACTTAAAATTTGGGATTCAAATAATATTCATTCACAAATTAAAATGATACAATATTAGGCTTATAAATACATGTAGAGAAAAAAAAAAAAAGGGAAACCATTATTACACCTAATTGACACTTAATCGACAATATATAATTATCTAATTATTCTCATCGGCATCTAAATTAAAAGAAATAATCACAAATGGTAACAAGATAAATAATTACAATCAGGAAACCTAAAAATGTCCTATATCAAACTAATTGATATTGTACCATATCTAAAATTAGAAGTAACAACAAGAATAATCAACAATCAACATATTTCACAGAATTTAACACTCCTCTTAGGTTGGTATACACTAACTTGGCCAAAAACTTTGAGATTTCCCGATCTAATACAGTCTTGTGAGAATGTCGGCTAACTTCAGATTGATTAATAACATGAACATATTTTGTCTCCAATAATTCAAAATTTTTTTCACTCATTTTTTTTTTCAATCCAACAATCAACTTCTTTTTTTTTTTTTTTTTTTTTTTTTTTTTGGAACAACGAAGAATCCACCCCCTCCTTTTTGCTGTATTATTTTTATTTTTTATTTTTTACAATCAGGAAATCAACCTTTTTTTCTTTCTGTTTTTTTTTTCTTGCTGATTTTTTTTTCTCTTATATTCGTTTTCTTTTCTTTTTCTTTTGTTTTGTTTTTGTTTTTTGTTTTGTTTTTTTTTGAAATTATGCTTCAATGAATAGAGAATACAAACAAACAAAGCTTTTATATAATTGAAAACAACTAACACATGAGGACTTCGTCTTGCCTCTTGAAAGGTGTTGTCTTTCGTCTAAACACAATGTCAACGATGATGATAAATAGAACTAAAACGACGGTGATGAATACAACAGTAGTGCAGGCGGACTGGCGATGCTCAGTATGGGTTTTTTTTTTTTTTTTTTTTTTTTTTGAAGAATAGGTGATGATTTGATGGGTTTTTGCTAATTTATTTGTTTTGCTTTTGCTGTTTTGATATTTGCAGTGAATGAAAAATATATATATATATATTATGTATATGTTGATTGGCTCTAATTTTGGCTCTGATACCAACAATAAATTTAAGATTCAAATAATTTTCATTCACAAATTAAAATGATACAATACTAGCTTATAAATACATGTACAGAAAAAAAAAAAAAAAACAATAAAAGGATACCAAATAAAAGGAAACCAATTACATCTAACTGACACCTAATAGACAACCATATAATAAATCTAATTATTCTGTTCGTTTCTAAATTAAAAAATAATCAAAAGAGTAACTAGATAAATAATTACATCACGAAACCTAAAAACAGTCCTATATCAAGCTAATTGATATTGCATAATCTCTAAAACTAGAAAGAAATACAAAAGGTAATTAGAAGAATAATCAATCAATGAACATATTTCACAAAATTTCAACATACTTTGTAAATAAAAACAAAACACATGGTATAAAAATATAAATGATACATAATTGTAGTCTTCCTTTGTAAGGGTAATTTGGTCTTTCTAACGTCAAAATTAAGTGCTGACCGTGAAAGGGTATAAATTTATATATTAAGCAAATCTGATGGTATATAATTGTAAAAGTTCAAAATGCATGGTATACTTTATGAATAAAGCAAAATACAAGGCACAAAAATGTAAATAACCCAGGAATTAATAATGGTTTTGTCTTACTAGAGGTCTCTCTATTAAATTTTGCATGTTTTCATAAATCAATTTGCAATTTAGTTTGAGAGATTTTATGGTAGGTGTTAAAAATTAACCTATCGATATTGTTCTGATTTAAATTTTCAGATTAGATCTAAATCTTAGAAGAGGATGCTTCATTTGAATATCGATCACTATATTAGTCTTATAAACTAATAAACTTTGGTGATACAGAACAAACATTTCTGTTCGAAATTTCATTATGAGATCTTATAATTATTCGTATATATTGACAATAGGTTAATGTCATTTGTTTGTGCCGGAAAACTGTTAAATTTATTCTCTTATATTCTTAGTTGATCATTGTACACATATCGAGTTGCCTTTAAAATCTGCACTTAAACAACGTATGATATTCTTGAAACATTTGAAAATTAAAAAAAATTAAGGGACTAGTAATAGGATATTATAGATTACAAAACCTTGATTAATTTAAAGATATTAAACAAGTCAAACCCTGATTTTAAAGAGATTAAACAAGCCAATAATATTTGAAATGCATTCTTAACTCCTTGAATAACCTATCTACCTATAGAAACAAAACCTATCTAAAATGTAATCGGATACTATTACATTTGAGACCTAAAAAATATTAATATTTCATCTTTAAAAGTGAACCTATTAAGTGAAGTGATTCAACAATCTCTTAAATATTTAATATTTGTACAATGGTTTTAATATATTTAATATGATGTGGGATTTTTTTTTTTTAAGGCTTAACACATCCCCGCATCCCCGTAAGATGATGGTTTATTTGGAATTACCAATCTTATATTTTATAAATCAGGCTTGAGACTTTGAAGGGATTATTGAACTTCCATATTAAAGATACAACCTATTAACTGGATTGATCTATTTAAAGGGAGAAAGAAGTAAATAACAATTTTCAGAAAAATAAGTTTTTAAAATATTTATAGTAAATAACATATTTACGAGTTAAATGATTCATTTGCATAAGTATTTACTGGTTACATACATTTCTATTTACATTTTAAATATGCTATTTACTACAAGTTATTTACTTCAATTTTTATCGTAAAATTGTTATTTATAACGATTTCCCTATCTTTATGTGTCTATTATTGGTTTCATATAATGTTCTTTTTATCCTAATGGTTTTAGAGCCTCAAAAAATTCAAATGAGCATATTGATTCATTCAATATGAGATTGGTAACTTCAAACCTAAATCTCACATGACAACAATAATAAATATATAATAATACTGAATTGCTCCATTAAATAGAATAACTTTTTATCCAGTCTAAAAGTCTCAAATACAGCATTCCAACTCGAGTTATTTCCTTTTTTTTCTTTCCTAATTTTTTTCTTTGTTTGATTAAAAATCTATCATGCATCCTCGATTTCTCCGATTATTTCCTTCTAGAAAAAGGAATATAATAACATTTTCTTAATGTTTGAAAAGAGAAACATTATTGACAATTTGGGCACGCTTCACGTATTTTTCTTTTTAACTTGATGAGAGGAAACAAAATTCAGCAAAAGTAGCACGTCTAATAATTAAGGTGAAAATCTACTAATTTTGTCATCCCACATCAAATCACCTACACAAATGTAATTAATATATATAAAAAAAAAATACACGAAGTCTAACAAAAAAAAAACCATGAAACAAAAAATAATAATCAAATAACAAATAGTTGCAGATATAATCTAATAGTAATATTACACATGACTGCACTTAAAAGTACAAAATTCGAATCTCATCCCCAAAGTTAAAAAAAAAAAGGCAATGAAAACCAAAAATATAAAATAGAGTAGGGGGAAGTTTTCAATAAAAAAAAAAAAAAAAAGGGCCATTAACACAGGTTCTTTGTACACTTCACATCAATTAGTTAACACATAACCGAAGGCTGTGATCTAGTGGTTAGGAGGCCTTTGTTAGGCATCTTTCTTTCGTCCACCTAGAGGTTCGAATCCCAGCGCCTCTCATAAACCCTCACTCCAGCTTTAATTGTTGTAACATGAGTTAATGAGTGCAAATGATACGTTCATGGCTAGCTTTAATTGTTGTAACATGAGTTAATGAGTGCAAATGATACGTTCATGGCTAGATGACTGAGAGAAACTAATATAATGACCTAACTCCTCATTCGGTGTCTTCCGGATTACTTAGGGATGGGGTTGGGATGGGACCACCTAATCCCCTTTTCTCGTGGGAAAAAAAAAAAAAAACACGAATCAGTCTATAAATAACGACCGCGTCCAGACCAGTTGCATTTAATTTCATTAATTTTAATTCAAAGCCGTCTAGACCAATTGAAAGTCGTCTTAGTTGCAGAATTACGAAAAAGTCAACGTTGACGATGACAAAACTTGAATCATTCAAAACAGGGGAAAAAAATGACTTCGGCTGCCTAGGATGAAATATTGAAGGAAATAATTACAGGAAAGATCCATATAAAGAGGCCGGAAAGAAAATACTTAAAAGTGTGGCTATGATTAATTAGGTGTATATCATATACCTCCTTGTATTTTCCATTTCTTTATTCGACTCTAACATCTATGGTGAATCTTCAAGTCACTTTGATCTTCTTGTTGGTGCTCTTAAAGCCTGGCAATTCATCATTTTACTTCAACTTCGACAACTTCGACACTTCCCAGCCAAACTTCCAAGACATCCGTTGCGAAAAAAATGCAACTCCTGCTGCTGGAGTTCTTGAGCTCTCCAATAACAAAGCCACTGATGCTCTCGGCAACAGTTACGGCAGAGCCTCGTATAACAAGGAAGTGCAGCTATGGGATCCCAACACAAGAAGCCTCACAGATTTCATTACCCATTTCACCTTTAAAATCGATAATGTTACTGGCGAAAACAACTCCGGAGACGGACTCGCCTTCTTCATTGCGCCTTTCAATTCAACAATACCCGACAATTCATGGGGCGGAGCCATCGGGCTGTTCAGTCCTGAATTCTTGAAGGACTCGAGCACTAGCAATCCTATTGTTGCGGTCGAGTTTGATACTTATCAGAACGATTGGGACCCAGTCGCTAATGATCATATCGGAATCGATGTCAATTCCATTGTGTCCAAGACGAATATGTCATGGACTGATGGTAGCATGAAAGATGGATCAAGAACGGCAAATGCGTGGGTGAGTTATAATTCCACTTCTCAAAATCTAAGTGTCTTCTTGACTTATGCTCAATATCCCGTCTTTTTGGGCAATTCTACTCTTTCTTATAAAGTAGATTTGAGACAAGTTTTGCCTGAGAAAGTTAGAATTGGTTTTTCTGCATCTACTGGTTCATCGTATGAAGCACATCAGATTCTTTCCTGGTCATTTAACTCGAGCTTGGAGCTTATCAAACCAAGCTTGGGAAACGGAAAATTGGGGTTGAAAATTGGTTTAGCTGTGGGTTTAGGTGTCCTTATTTGTGGGCTAGGAACGTTATGGTACATTTTTCGGATGAAAAGGGCGAGCGAGGAAATTACTGAAGAGGAGGAAATCGACTTCTCGATTGATGATGAATTCGAAAATGGAGCCGGTCCCAAGAGGTTTACCTACCATGAACTACGGCTCGCAACAAACGACTTTGCCGAGGAAGGGAAGCTTGGAGAGGGAGGTTTTGGAGGTGTCTACAGGGGGTTGCTGCACGAATCTAACACCGAAGTGGCGGTCAAGAGGATATCTAAAGCATCAAAACAGGGCAAAAAGGAGTACACATCGGAAGTGAAAATCATAAGTCTATTGAGGCACAGGAATTTAGTTCAACTCATTGGTTGGTGCCATAAACAAGGAGAGTTTCTCCTTGTCTATGAGTACTTGGCCAATG
This sequence comes from Ficus microcarpa, assembly GCA_025413485.1. Classification (NCBI taxonomy): domain Eukaryota; kingdom Viridiplantae; phylum Streptophyta; class Magnoliopsida; order Rosales; family Moraceae; genus Ficus; species Ficus microcarpa. Next base: position 13,162 of record JAINRI010000711.1, read on the forward strand.
GAAGCCTTGATACCCATCTCTTTGGTGGGAAACTCGCTTTGCCATGGACGATCAGGCATAAGATAGCCCTCGGCTTGGCGTCTGCTTTGTTATACCTTCACGAGGAGTGGGAACAATGCGTCGTGCACAGAGATATCAAGTCGAGCAATGTCATGTTGGATTCCAACTTCAACGCCAAGCTAGGAGACTTTGGCCTCGCCAGGCTAGTAGATCATGAACTTAGCTTACACACCGCAGCCTTTGCGGGGACCATGGGCTATATTGCCCCAGAGTGTCTGGAAACGGGCAAGTCTAGTAAGGAATCCGATGTCTACAGCTTTGGTGTGGTCGCACTCGAAATCTGCTGCGGAAGGAGACCGGTTGTAGCAAATGTAGAAGAACCAAACAAGGTAAAGCTTGTCGGGTGGGTGTGGGAACTCTACGGAAATGGTCTCCTTCTGGATGCTGTTGATGAGGGACTGGGAATGGAATTCGACGTTACGCAGATCGAACGCTTGATGATCGTCGGTTTATGGTGTTGCCATCCGGATCCAAATCGCCGCCCCGCTATCAAGCAAGTGATGAATGTTCTGAATTTTGAAGCTCCATTGCCAAGTGATCTCCCGAAAGAGTTGCCAAAGCCAATGTATTTTGTGCCTCCACAAAATTCCGGTCTTGATTCCTACTCGTCATCTGTTGTTACGGGGAGTTCCACAGCTTCATCAACCTCAGCAAACCCTTCCAAACCTTTGTTAAAGTTTGCAGATTGTTAATTGCGTTGCAACCTCTTTTTTTTTTTTTTTTTCCTTTGTGTTTATTGCTTCAATTTCCTCGTAATAACTTGTGACGTTGTAACAAGGGTAATTGCTTACTGTTTATTGATGAATGCATATGATTTTAACTATTGATACAACTCTTGTGTCCTTTTAGATTGTAGCTCGGGCCAAGGGGTTGGGGTCAAGGTCGACCTGTTCTCGAGCTTGCATTGCCTTTGACTGGGGTCGGGGTTGCCCCTACCGATCTTATTAATATTGTACTGTTATAATGCTCTAAATGTTATTTTAGATTACAAAGAATGTATTAATATTTTACCAAACACCATAGTGTATACAATATGATATAATAATAAACCTCATATAATACAATACAGACAACCAACGCATGCCCATTATATAATGCATTTATATATATATATATATATGTATATTAACCTGTAATCAATGGGCATGTGTCTTTTAGTATAATATCCATATATAAGCACCGTATACATATAAGACCATAAACATTATTATTATTATTATATATATAATTATATATTTATATATCTGAGGCCCTTAATATTGACTTTAATTGGACCCCTACCAGAGGTTCGATGAACTTCCCACGCTGAACAATTCCAAGCTACATTTCCCACACTGAACAATTCCAAGCTACATAAGAACGTTGACGAAGACTTAGAGGACCTTCTCTATACATTTTGCAGACAAGGACTTTTCACCAAAGATTTGAACACTATGAATTAACCTCATATATGTCCTATCAAAAAAAATTAATTATTCTAAAATTCAAATTGCAAGATACTGATAATTTTGTCTTGCAAGTATTGGTATTTATTAATGTTTCTATTATTTGCCAAATATCTACTAGTGTCCAACAGTTATTGACGCCGGATTTTTTTTTTTTTTTGCCCTGAGGAAGACGTTAAATATACAAAAAAAAAAAAAATTATAATGTAAAAATTCTTTACCGTCTTTATCTATTTAATATCTTTTTTTTCACTAAATAAATTAATAAACTTGTAATAGAGTTTTATTAAATTTTAGTGTCTAAAAATTTATGAATTAATATATTTGTATAGTTGATTAATTTCCTATTTATTTGAGATATTCTTTTGCGTATGAGTACGCTTAAAAATTAAATTTTAAGATAAAATGGAAATTTTTTTTGAAAAAGTTTTAATTAAAAAAAAAAAAAAGAGGATAAAACTATGAAGTTGTGAAAACATTTTGTTTAAAAAATCCAAGCCCTTACCTCCCTCCTCCCCCGGTGTCCACATTATGAGAAAGAAGAAAAAGAAAGAAAAAAATGATTACCTGGGACAGAGCATATTACTATAATGGAATCGATGTTAACAAACATTTTTCATAAATCAGGACTTCAATAATATTTTCTGAAACTCATCTTATGTCAAGAGAAGAATTTTCGGTATTGTTGTCTGTAATAGGATAACTTGTACATTTTATATTAGATTTCACAATTTTCAAACGTTAAAATTGTAAAAATTAGAATAATTTTGGAAATTCTAAAAAGAGTGCGACAACTTGCGCATGTAAACAATATATGCTTGTATGAACATATAAAAAATGCATCCACTTGGGTATGTGCCAAGTACACTCAACGCAACTAATTAACAATTAACAAAAAAAAAATAAACGAGTTTTTGTTTGATAGAACCAACTATACAACAAACGTATAAATTAGAAATGTTGGGATCTATAGGTGCCCTAAGGATAGAAAATCTTAGGGATTTTCTGTAAATATGACATTTTGATATTAATAAGAGGAAATTATTCATATTTAATAAGTTGTGTCCTATTTACTTTCATTTGTTGATTGTATAATTATTTTGAGCAAACATAAAATACTCCTAGGCTGTTGGTAATATATCGAATTACCATATGTATACGGGGTATGCATAGAAGACGTGGTAATTTGATAACAGTCTAAATAAATAGTCCGCAATCAACGGAATAAGATTTGGGGATCTTATTCATGATAAGATTGTAAAGGTTGTCTACTTCCTTGGAGGGATGGTTTGTCTTGACCATCGGATAGGTTCCGAGTAGAAACTTTAATGTATACCAGTATTGAGGTATGACATTGGACTGGACCTAAAGTGTTAATTGATTCGGTTTAATAATTCCGTTTATAAGAATCAATGATACTTTGATTATCATCCTGCATTAATCTTAATCCTGAAATGATTACTTAAGTTCGCATCCATGACTTATGTACTTTGATGCACTAAAGGTGAGACACTGTTAATTCATGGTCAACATACTTGTGTTTTGGGTGCATGACTTATGGATGGAGAAATCAAGATTCATAGATACGGAATCCATAGCTATCTTAATGATAGTAAATGTTATCTACTTAAAGGTATTATTCGGGGATTGAAAGATAGTATAACAAGATCTTGGCCATCGGTTTACTTTGTGTTCTCTGGTGGTTTTCCAATTGTATGGTTTTACAATTGGTGGTTCTTTCAATGGAGAATAATTGAACTTTAAGTTAAAATGATTGAAAAGGTAAAACGGAAAAAGTCCTTAATTCAATCATGGATAACATATGGGGATTAAGCAAGCGATGAATAAATCATGGAAGAAGCACTACGTGAGAGAGCTTTCGTAATACGGTATGTAAACAGGAGTTCAGCTTCAAACTTTTAGTGGAATAGTTTTGAAGTTGATAATTGATGGATAATTAATCTGGGATTAATTTTTCACAATTATAGGAGCCTCTTTACATATTTCCATCGGGTCCCTCTATTAGCTCATATAGTTCCACGAAGCGTCTCGGGATTTGTTCCTAATGAGATCGGTAAATTGTAAATGGAATTTTGTAATGTCTATTAAGACATGGTACTCTCTAACATGCAATCCAGAAAGGATTGGACATGTGAAATTGTAGACAAATGATTTGTCAACATGTGATTGGTTAATTTGAAATTTCCAAATTTGATCTATTAAGACATGGTACTCTCTAACATGCAATCCAGAAAGGATTGGACATGTGAAATTGTAGACAAATGATTTGTCAACATGTGATTGGTTAATTTGAATTTTGAAAATAAGATTGTATTTGAATTTTGGAAAACAAAATTTTTCTCTCCTAATTAAAAGTGGTGCACGTTTTTTAATTGTATGGAGGGAAGAAAATTCTGTTTCAAAATTATTTAAATATATTCCTAATATTTAATTATTAATTGGTTTAAATAATGGAGATTATTTCATGAATTTTTCTTTCCTAATTAAAGAGATGCATGGTTTTTGTGAGGAAAGAAAATTTGAAATATTTCATTAATTTAAATTAATTAATATGGATAATGTTTATGGAAAATATTTATTCAAATATGTGAATCCTATTTAAATTCGAAAAGGTTTAAAAGAAGTTTGAATCTAGATAGGATTAGGATCTTTTGACTAGTCTAGATTCTTGATTTAAAATTTAAACCACCAATCAAGATTTCTCTCACTTTGTGGCCGAATTTTAAAGGGGATTTCCTCTTGAAATTTGTTTTTAGGTTCAATGAATCTAGTCCTAAAGTTGTATGATCTTTTGGTTCAAGATTTATCCGGAAAATAATTATTAATTATTTTTCAAGTAGGAGATAAATTTTGAAAAGGATTGTAATACTATATAAAGGCTAGGAGTTCTTGAAAAACCAATTTTTGATAATTTTAAAAGGGAAAAACGTTTTTTTTAATAAAAAAAAAAAAATTTTTTTTTTCCACATCAAAAATTCGGCTTTCTTGTGAGAGAGAAAAAGAAAGAAAATTCCATTGAATCAAAACTGCGAGAAAGGTTAAACCGAGTGATTATTTTCATAGGAGGTTAACCGGTTTCTGTTTTGTAGTTTTGAAGAAAGAAGTTGGATCAAATTCTCAACGAGGATCATCGGAATTGAGAAGGAGGGATCTAGACTTCGGAAAGAAATACCGGTCGCTTGGATTCATAGAACGTGTGCCCACACACACTTTGAGACGTGGAACTCGAGAATAGTAGAGAAGACACGTTGGTCAAACGCTCTAGCAATTCCGGAATCCAAGAAATAAGGTACGCTTGATCATGGATTAATTTATTGTTATATGCATCATGAGCTTCTTTTCCGGAAACGGCATAAAATTTTTAAAACTTCCGTTGCGCCGTAACTCCAATACCGGATCCGATTTTTCCAACAACTGGTATCAGAGCCAACTCATGATCATGCATATAATATAAATTATTTGATCAAATAAATTTCTCTCCATGCATTAATGAAATATTTTAGAGAGTTGGCACTCTAGGTTTTATTTTGAGTATGTTAAATATATTATGAATGGATGTATGGATGAATGCTTTATATTATTTTGATAATATATGATGCTTGTTCAATTTTGCCGGTCATGATTCCATAGAGGTTAGAATTTGTATCTAGGTTTTTCAAGTGTAATAGATGCGGTCTATAATCACCGTTAGGTCGTTCTTTCAATTCCTAGAAATTTTGTAAGCCGGAAACGGCGTAGGAATTTTTTTGTAAAATTCGGGCTACAATGGATTCAAGGAGATTGAAGATGAACGAAGGTATGGAAATTTTCAAAGGATGTGATTTTTTTATTTTTATTTTAGAAATTTTTTTAATTAAAAAAAAATTTTTTTTTTGTATTAAAAAAAAAAAAATCACAAGAATCTTTTGAAAATTTAATTTCCAATGATATGTGATTTTGATAATTTGGAAATCAAAATTGAAAATTTAAATTTAAATTTAATGGATATTATTATGAATTTTAAAATTTTGTGATTTAAATTTGAAATTTGGAAATTTCAAATTTTAAATTTGGAAATTTCAAATTTTAAATTTTAAAATTTAATAAACCGGATTTTTAATTTAAATTTTGATATTTTGTAATTTTGATTAAAAATTAAAAATCACATATAATCTTTTTTGAAATTTAAATTTAATTTTAAATTTAAAAAGATCTGACATTGGAGAAGGAAGACACATTGAAGAAGGATACACGGCGTGGATCTACAAATGAAGGCCGATATATGTTTCGGTTAATTTTTGTAAATTTTGCAATTTTCTTTTCTCTAGGATGGAATCATGATCCACGGCTATTTACATATTTTGCAAACCATGGATGATGACTTGCTATATGAATATGTTATACTCTTTCATGATGTATTGATAACATGCCATATAGACTAGGGAGTGCCACTCAATAAATATTGTTTATGCATAAAAAACAAAAACCCTAATTTAAAAGATTGAGTGGGAGAAGGTTTTACACACTAAGACCTACGGCCTCCATCGTTGGTCCAATAGTTACGCATGGTAGTGCCTACTACTCGGTTTCGATCCGAGAATTCCCTTCGGATAGGTATCTTACCTAGAGCGCACACTGATTTGGATTTCCGAAAGGACAACAATTTTGGGCATATTTTATGTTTAGATCACCCCTCGGTGGCGGATGTAAAATATGGATTCAAAATTGGAAACGATGGTTACACACTCATACTACTTTATTTATTAACCCTCCCTCGAGGCTCTGTTATGTAAATTAGTGGCCAAATAAACGATAGTTAATATATATTTAATGGAGTTTGTTCCATGGATGAATATGTATTAATCGGAAGGGATCCGTGTTCTTGGCTAGTTATTCTATGACTACCCCTCGGTAGCTTAGAAAGCGGTAGCTAGGAATTGTCGTTGTAAGGTATGTGTTTTAAGGGTTTTACACATGAACATTTAGATTGCATTAGATCTTTTTGTTTCATTACAAAATCATATTTTATAAACTGATAGGATGTTTGCTCATACTTATTACATGTTTTCTTATTATAGATCAAAATGTCAAGCCCTTTATCTGTGATACTTACGCAAAACAAATTAACTGGCGAGAATTTTAATGACTGGAAAAGGAACTTGCTAATCGTCCTAAATTTTGAGAAACACAGTTTTGTCCTAACCCAACCTCGACCACCTACGCCTACGATCGATGCTCCTGATAGGGATTTTGTAGCGCTTGAGCGCTGGGACAATTCCAACCTTAGTGCCATGTGCTATATTCGGGCGAGCATGTCTAACGTGCTCCAGAAACAGCATGAGGAACATCAAACTGCTAGGCAGATCATGGATAACCTGGAGGAAATGTTTGGTGAACAAACTATCCAGGCTAAGACCGATGCTATCAAAGGTCTCATGAACTGCAGGCAGAAGGTTGGAACTCCCATCAAGGAGCACATGATGACAGTCATGGCTTATTTGTCTGAAGCTCAGGCAAATGGGGCTGAGATCGATGCTGCAACTCAACTGGTTATGGTTTTTCAAACCTTATCCAAGGATTTCGATTTGTTTCAGGCATCCTACAACCTTAACCGGAAGGAGATGTCTTTAACGGAATTGATGAAAGAGTTGCAAGCCTTTGAGAACATTTTTAAGGGTTCTGGATCTAAGGCTGAGGCAAATTTGGCTGAACCTAGTTCGTCTGTTCCTAATCCCAAAAGGAAGAAGGAAAAAGGGAAGAACAAGGGGAATAAGCCTGCGGTGAATGCACCTGCTTCTAAGAAGTCTACCAAGACTAAGAAGCAAAAGGTGGACCCCAAAAAGGTTAAGTGCTTTCACTGTGGGAAGAAAGGACATTTCAAGAAGGATTGCCGAGATTTCCTGGCTTTGCAAAAGCAGAAAGGTAATTTCAATGTCCTGTATCTTGAGGGTTGTTTAGTGGAAGAATCTAAGGACAATTGGGTTATAGATTCTGGAGCTACTAACCATGTTTGTATTTCTCTACAGGGGTTCAAGGTAACGAGAAGTCTGCATGAGGAGGACTTTACGTTAAGAACCGGCGATGGGACGTTGGTGCGAGCTGAAGCAGTGGGAGAAGTGCATCTTTATTTTGATGAATTTAGGTTTATTGTTTTGAGACATTGTTTTTATGTTCCTAATTTTAAGAGGAACCTAATTTCGGTAGCTTGTTTAATTAAAGATTCTTATTCAGTTTCTTTTAATAATAAAGTTGTTATTAGGAAAAACAATTCTCTTATCTGTAATGGATGGATGCATGGAAATCTTTATTTTATCAAACCTAAGATGCACTCACTGCTTGATACAGAATTGGAAAAGAACTCTAAAAGACATAAGTCTTCTCACTCTAACAAATCATATCTTTGGCATTTACGACTTGGTCACATAAGCCTTAACAGAATTCAAAGGATGGTAAAAGATGAATGCCTCGACTTGTACGAGGTTGAACCTTGGCCACAATGCGAATCCTGTTTGGAGGGCAAGATGACTAAACGGCACTTTGCTGCCAAGGATGGTCGTGCCGAGAAACTTTTAGAACTTGTGCATACAGATGTTTGTGGTCCCATGAACATAGAAGCACGTGGTGGGTATGAGTATTATATCACTTTTATTGATGATTACTCAAGGTATGGATATGTCTATTTAATGACCCGCAAAAGCGAAGCCTTTGACAAGTTCAAAGAGTTTCGGGCTGAAGCGGAGAAACAATTAGGCAAGTCCATTAAGACACTTCGATCGGATCGAGGTGGGGAATACCTATCGGATGAGTTCTTAGGATATTTGATAGAGAATGGGATACAATCCCAGTTGACTGCACCTGGTACTCCTCAACAGAATGGTGTAGCTGAGAGAAGGAATAGGACCCTATTGGATATGGTCCGGTCTATGATGAGTTATTCCACTTTACCTTTATCATTTTGGGGGCACGCCATACAAACTGCATGCTATCTTCTGAATAACGTTCCCTCCAAATCGGTTCCTAAAACTCCTTATGAGTTATGGACGAGTAGGAAACCTAATTTGAATCATATTCGAATTTGGGGTTGTCCGGCACACGTCCTGGATAAGGAAGCGAAGAAATTGGAGTCACGATCAGAAGTGTGCTTGTTTGTTGGCTATCCAAAAGGGACAAAAGGTGGTCTGTTCTATAATCCAAAGCAAAATAAAGTCTTTGTTTCAACACATGCAACATTCCTTGAGGAAAGTTACATGGAAGACTTTAAACCTCGTAGCAAAGTAGTGCTTGAGGAGATGACTTCGGGTTTGGATGTTCCTAAAGTCACAGAAAACCCTGCGGAAAAATCACTAAAGAATCAACAACCACAGGAGCTTCGTCGTAGTGGGAGGATTATCAGGGAACCTGAAAGGTACATGTTCAGTGGTGAAGTTTATGAAGCAGAATCCATAGAACATATTGATGATCCGGCTACGTACAAGGAAGCTATGGAGGATGTTGATTCTAGTCTTTGGCAAAAGGCTATGAACGCCGAGATGGAATCTATGGATTCCAACGGAGTCTGGAAACTTGTAGACTTACCCCAAGGCATAAAACCGATTGGGTGTAAGTGGGTATACAAGAGGAAGAGAGGTGTGGATGGGAAAGTGGAAACTTTCAAGGCAAGACTTGTAGCGAAGGGCTATACGCAGAAAGAAGGAATCGACTATGAAGAAACCTTCTCGCCTGTAGCAATGCTTAAGTCAATCCGCATTCTTTTATCCATTGCGGCTGCTCTCGATTATGAGATCTGGCAAATGGATGTCAAGACAGCTTTCTTAAATGGCTCTCTTGAGGAAGATATCTATATGATACAACCAGACGGATTCAAGGCAAAAGGCCAAGAAGACAAAGTATGCAAGTTGCTTAAATCCATTTATGGATTAAAGCAAGCATCTCGTTCTTGGAATATTAGGTTTGATCAAGCGATCAAAACTTATGGATTCAAACAAAACATTGATGAACCATGTGTTTATAAATGTATCAAGAACGAGAAAGTGGTGTTCCTTGTACTCTATGTGGATGATATATTGCTTATTGGAAACGATGTGGCAATACTATCATCTGTCAAAGTTTGGTTAGCCAAACAGTTTGACATGAAGGACTTAGGAGAAGCTAGTTATGTTCTTGGTATTCAACTCTTTAGAGATAGAAAGAACAAAACGATAGCACTCTCCCAAGCTTTATACATTGATAAAGTACTTGAGAGGTTTTCTATGAAGGATTCCAAGAAAGGTGCTCAACCTTTCAGGATTGGAATCAAACTTTCTAAAGATGACTGTCCCAAGACATCGGAAGAAAGGGAGCGTATGAAAAATGTACCTTATGCATCAGCAGTAGGTAGTCTTATGTACGCTATGTTATGCACTAGGCCTGACATTTGTTTTGCGGTTGGTATGGTAAGTCGATATCAGTCGAATCCGGGACCGAACCATTGGGCTGCGGTCAAGCATATACTCAAGTATCTACGGAGAACGAGGGATTATATGCTAGTGTATTCCGGTCAGGACCTTGTTCCTATAGGATATACTGATTCTGATTTTCAATCAGATCAGGATTCAAGGAAATCGACTTCAGGATCTGTCTTCACCCTTGGAGGTGGTGCCGTTGTGTGGAGGAGTGTTAAGCAATCTTGTATTGCTGACTCGACCATGGAAGCCGAGTATGTGGCAGCCAGTGAGGCATCAAAGGAAGCGGTTTGGCTCCGCAGGTTCCTTAGTGACCTTGAGGTCGTTCCTGGTATGGATAAAGCTATGGTGCTCTACTGTGACAACAGTGCAGCAGTAGCTAATACCAAGGATCCTAGGCATCATAAGAGGAGTAAGCACATTGACAGAAAATATCACATTATCAGAGGCTTTGTTGAGAGTGGAAATGTGACGGTTTGCAAAATCGCATCGGAGGACAATCTTGCTGACCCGTTCACGAAGACTTTGGTGGCCAGAAGATTCGAAGAACACGTCGAAGGCATGGGGATGCGTAATATGTCACATTTACTCGCTTAGGGCAAGTGGGAGATTGTTGGGATCTATAGGTGCCCTAAGGATAGAAAATCTTAGGGATTTTCTGTAAATATGACATTTTGATATTAATAAGAGGAAATTATTCATGTTTAATAAGTTGTGTCCTATTTACTTTCATTTGTTGATTGTATAATTATTTTGAGCAAACATAAAATACTCCTAGGCTGTTGGTAATATATCGAATTACCATATGTATACGGGGTATGCATAGAAGACGTGGTAATTTGATAACAGTCTAAATAAATAGTCCGCAATCAACGGAATAAGATTTGGGGATCTTATTCATGATAAGATTGTAAAGGTTGTCTACTTCCTTGGAGGGATGGTTTGTCTTGACCATCGGATAGGTTCCGAGTAGAAACTTTAATGTATACCAGTATTGAGGTATGACATTGGACTGGACCTAAAGTGTTAATTGATTCGGTTTAATAATTCCGTTTATAAGAATCAATGATACTTTGATTATCATCCTGCATTAATCTTAATCCTGAAATGATTACTTGAGTTCGCATCCATGACTTATGTACTTTGATGCACTAAAGGTGAGACACTGTTAATTCATGGTCAACATACTTGTGTTTTGGGTGCATGACTTATGGATGGAGAAATCAAGATTCATAGATACGGAATCCATAGCTATCTTAATGATAGTAAATGTTATCTACTTAAAGGTATTATTCGGGGATTGAAAGATAGTATAACAAGATCTTGGCCATCGGTTTACTTTGTGTTCTCTGGTGGTTTTCCAATTGTATGGTTTTACAATTGGTGGTTCTTTCAATGGAGAATAATTGAACTTTAAGTTAAAATGATTGAAAAGGTAAAACGGAAAAAGTCCTTAATTCAATCATGGATAACATATGGGGATTAAGCAAGCGATGAATAAATCATGGAAGAAGCACTACGTGAGAGAGCTTTCGTAATACGGTATGTAAACAGGAGTTCAGCTTCAAACTTTTAGTGGAATAGTTTTGAAGTTGATAATTGATGGATAATTAATCTGGGATTAATTTTTCACAATTATAGGAGCCTCTTTACATATTTCCATCGGGTCCCTCTATTAGCTCATATAGTTCCACGAAGCGTCTCGGGATTTGTTCCTAATGAGATCGGTAAATTGTAAATGGAATTTTGTAATGTCTATTAAGACATGGTACTCTCTAACATGCAATCCAGAAAGGATTGGACATGTGAAATTTGTAGACAAATGATTTGTCAACATGTGATTGGTTAATTTGAATTTTGAAAATAAGATTGTATTTGAATTTTGGAAAACAAAATTTTTTCTCCTAATTAAAAGTGGTGCACGTTTTTTAATTGTATGGAGGGAAGAAAATTTTGTTTCAAAATTATTTAAATATATTCCTAACATTTAATTATTAATTGGTTTAAATAATGGAGATTATTTCATGAATTTTTCTTTCCTAATTAAAGAGGTGCATGGTTTTTGTGAGGAAAGAAAATTTGAAATATTTCATTAATTTAAATTAATTAATATGGATAATGTTTATGGAAAATATTTATTCAAATATGTGAATCCTATTTAAATTCGAAAAGGTTTAAAAGAAGTTTGAATCTAGATAGGACTAGGATCTTTTGACTAGTCTAGATTCTTGATTAAAATTTAAACCACCAATCAAGATTTCTCTCACTTTGTGGCCGAATTTTAAAGGGGATTTCCTCTTGAAATTTGTTTTTAGGTTCAATGAATCTAGCCCTAAAGTTGTATGATCTTTTGGTTCAAGATTTATCCGGAAAATAATTATTAATTATTTTTCAAGTAGGAGATAAATTTTGAAAAGGATTGTAATACTATATAAAGGCTAGGAGTTCTTGAAAAACCAATTTTTGATAATTTTAAAAGGGAAAAACGTTTTTTTAATAAAAAAAAAAAATTTTTTTTTTCCACATCAAAAATTCGGCTTTCTTGTGAGAGAGAAAAAGAAAGAAAATTCCATTGAATCAAAACTGCGAGAAAGGTTAAACCGAGTGATTATTTTCATAGGAGGTTAACCGGTTTCTGTTTTGTAGTTTTGAAGAAAGAAGTTGGATCAAATTCTCAACGAGGATCATCGGAATTGAGAAGGAGGGATCTAGACTTCGGAAAGAAATACCGGTCGCTTGGATTCATAGAACGTGTGCCCACACACACTTTGAGACGTGGAACTCGAGAATAGTAGAGAAGACACGTTGGTCAAACGCTCTAGCAATTCCGGAATCCAAGAAATAAGGTACGCTTGATCATGAATTAATTTATTGTTATATGCATCATGAGCTTCTTTTCCGGAAACGGCATAAAATTTTTAAAACTTCCGCTGCGCCGTAACTCCAATACCGGATCCGATTTTTCCAACAAGCATATCATCATACCACATAGCATATCACACATAACAACCTAACATAGCATTCAGTCTAACATACCGCAAAGCATACCACAAAACACATCAGCAACAATCAGCATACATTCCTAGCATGCTTCTAACATACTTAGGCAAGTACCATTTAAAGCCTATGCTGCAGGCGGATTGTACTTAGCTCTCTTGCTATGTCCTCCTTGGCACTGTCCTTCCACTGGGCACAGCTGCAGGCCTTCTCCTGCTTGAGTAAGGATATAGGTGAGATTCTGCTTCTTGTTGTGGAATGTTGGTTACCAACATGCCTACTAAAACAGCGGACACACAACATACACATCTAGCATGAAATCAATCAACTAACAAGCACAAAATCAAGCAAGAAATCAAGCCATATACCTTAGATCTACAAATCAAGCACATATGAACCAAATAGGGCTAGGAAAATAAATGTGGACTTATGTCCTTACAAACCAATTTGAACCAAAATTAAAACTCCAAATTAAACTCAAATTGAAAGGTTAGGACTCTAGAATTTACCTTAGACCAAGTGATTACGCCCAAATGTGTACAGAAATAAGCGGTCGATTGTAGTACAGATCGGGCGGTCGTATCCACGAGGAGGTAATAAAAACAAACAAGAAAAGATCAGCAGACAAAAGCGTAAGAGAAACAAATAACAAAGAAACAAAAAGAAGAATTATTTTTGTGATTTTTTTCTAATAAATTTAAAAACAACGTAATTTAAAATGGAGAAGAATTCAATAATCAAAAAGTGGTAAAGCATCAAGAATCCCTCATATGTATCGTTTCCAATTTTAGTTTTGATTTAACAAAAGTATTCAAATAATTAAACTTCTCACGTTAGGACCAAAAAGATTATTCTTATAAATTATCTAAAATCGACAATATATCAAATCGACAATATTGCAGTAAAAGATCAATTTATAAAATAATTTTAGTTACAAAACATTACATGACAAAATTTACATAGAAAAAGCATGACTAAATCAATATAAAAACTTGGCACATAATATTTAGCATTCAACGAAAATTAGAAAAAATGGAGAAGAATATTTCACTCAAATATATATTCATTACAAAATCAAACAAACAAAACCTCAATTGGAAAACTCAACACATGAGTTCATCTCTAGCTTCACCAAAAGAAATTTAGCCTAACTTGCAATCCATCTCACAAAATTCTAACAAGAAAATATGAGATGAAAAATGCAAGAAAAAGAAAAATCAAACTAAAAGTTCAACCAAAAATCTCATAGAAAATCAAAAAACGTTTAAGCTTGCTACAAAGGCTTGCTTTTGTAGGCCTCAATGTGCAGTGGTGATGGAGAGAAATTCGGCCCAAAATTCGGTAATCCGAGTGGAGATTTGCGCGGGCCTGACTGGAGCTGAGGAGATAGTAGCTGGGCTTGGTTGGCAGCTGGAGTTTAGGCCCGAAATTCGCGGGCTTGACTGGATTTTTCAGCTGGAATCGTGGGCTGCTTCCACGCGACCGGGCTGGAATCACGCGTGGGCTTGGCTGGCTGAGGAGCTGGAGTTACGGGCTGGGCTGCTAGCTGGAGCTGAGAGGGGGCTGATTTACGTGGGCCTGGAGACACGGCCCGAGATTCGCACGGGCCAGCTGGGCTGAAGGAGATTTCGGCCCGAGATTTGTGCGGGCTTGGAGCTGGAGTTACAGCTGGCTTCCACGCGGGCCGAGCTGGGAAATGCGGCCCGAAATTCGCGCGGGCCAGCTGGAGGTGGCTGAAGACATGCGGGTTGGGCTGCGGAGAAAGAAAAGGAAAAAAAAAAGGAAAAGGAAAGAGAAGGAAAGAAAGGAAAATAAATAAATAATTAAATCAATAAAATCATAAAAATCTCCAAAATCAAATATTATGAATTAATATTATAAAAATGCTTAATTAAATTGTAAATTATCTAATAAATTAAATGAACAAAGGTGTGTTTTTGTGCATTTATCACCAAGTTAGGGTTTGGTCAATAAAATCATTTTCTCCCCCTAGCTCTTCTTGCCCACGGCCACACCTCCAAAATAGGTAATAAAAATTTTTGGTTGGTCCTTGGATTGCTCCACTCCAAAACCGTGCACTCCACAAGGATTTGCCCTCAAAAGTTTTTAACTTTTTCCTTCCTTTTTTTCTCCTCTCCCTATCACTCGGCCACACCCTCAAAGTGACCCAAAAAAATTCCAAACTTCTTCTTGGCTTTCCCTAGCTCCAATCCGGATCCTCCCTAGCAAAAACCCTCAAGAAATTTTTGTTTTTCTCTCCTCCCTCTCTCACTCCTTGGCTGCGGATTTTTCAAGGAAAAATTGGCAAGAATTTCACAAGGTTTTTCAATTAAAATGAATATAAGTCATGGGTATTTATAGAGGTTGGGAGGACTTTGCAAAATTGTGAAATTGTCCCAAGATTTTTGATATTTCCTTGATGGGCAAGTGAGGTGGCCGGCCAAGGGGGGGTCTAGAGCCTTCTTGATTACTTTCCAAGGCTTAATTAAGGATTAATGATGTCATTAATCCAACTTAAGATGACATCACCGACCATAGGTTCTTGTTTGGCTTGTTTCCTCCAAAAAAATCCATTTTTGTGCCTCATAGATATTTTTAATACTGTGCTTCACTAATACACAGTATTTTTATACTGTACTGAAGTACAAAAATTTATCTGTGTAAAATTGGACCGTAAAATTTTTTTCTCATTTTTCCAGCCCTTTTTGCCCTTACTCTTAACTTGGCGTGCTTGATTTTCTAGGGTGATTTTAAGGCCTATTCTTGCTATCTAGCTCACAAAAATTTATTTTTTGCAGTATACTTCCCATACTGCCCTTCAACATATCGTAAAGTCAACCTTTGACTTTCCTTAGTCAAAGTTGACTTTTGTAAAATTGTGTACTTTTTCGGTCTTTTTGACTCAAAAGGTCCGTTTTTGAGTTTAACAATCAATTTTGAGTTTTATTGACCCATAAGAACTCACAAAATCTTACAAAAGCTCTAAATCGAGCTCTTTCACGCATACTTTCATAATGTGAAATTAATTCCTTAAAAAGAAAAACAGTAACATGAAAGTTCTAGGTATTACACCCCCCCTTTTTTTTTTTGTAATTTTCTCATCTGTCTCCTCTTTTTGTCTCCTCTTTCTTCCTTCGTTGCTTTCTCTTCCCTCTCTCTCTCCCCTCCTTCTTCGGGCACGTGTGTGTGTTTCTGTGATAGTATTCTTGCATAATGAATATGGTAAACCAAATTCTATTTATAATTGTATATCTCAAGGTAATACTCATGATAATGAGGAATTAATTAAGTTTAGAGTGGTCTTATTAACACATCCTTTTTAACTCTCCGTACCCTATTCTAAACACACACCCCTCTTAAATTTAAAATACTTGAATTTACGTATTACATAACAGTTTTATTTCAAAATTATCCCTAACCTCTTTTTATTTTATAAAAAGTACTCAACTACTTCAAATTTCTTTTCACACCTACCTTTTTTATTTTTTGTTTAGTTTTGAGCTTCTCTACTTTTGAATATCTGCAAAGGAAGAAGAACCAAACTAGTAGAAAAATAATGTGTCACATTATAACCTACAATTCATATTTTGAGATTCCTTGAAAAAAAAAACAAAAAAACCATAGGTTGTGGAGCTTTTTTTTTTTTTTTTTTAATTACCTAAGAGTGAATTCATTTGTATAATCTCTTTGTTAATCTGAAGAAGAATTATTACATTTAGTAGAGACATAATCCTGTTAATATATTCAATCAATTCAAAATAAAAAGTGCACCCTTAATCTATTTGTAGACTAAATTAAAATTTTCACAAGAAATTAAAAAAAAAAAAAAAAAAGGCAAACCACACAAGTAATTCATATATATATTTAGCCCAAAGAAAAAAAACAAAATCATATAAAAAAAACACAAACTAAGGATCAACAATATGTAATCCAAAAAATATATATATATATATATATCGACAACATACAAGAAAAAAAATTAATTGCTACATAAAAAGAAATACAATATACAACAAAAACAAAAATCAATGGCTACATTTAGCATACATCGTATTTTTTTGGACTACTTATTGAAGAGTCAAAATTATGGTGAAACTAGAGTTCTGTTATAGGTTTCAAAATAGTTATAATATTTATAAGTTGTATATTTGGGGATTTGATATAAGTTGTATATGCTAAACGTTGTGGCAAATTTGCCACAAGATATAATTAATGTCAAGTTTAACATTTGATTCAAATTGGTTGTTGCATTGAAGTTTTTATGTAACTATGAAACATTTTAATTTTTAATTTGTTTGAATGTCAAGTTTAACATTTGATTTTAATTGGTTGTTGTGTTGAATTTTTTTTTTATGTAATTATGAAAACATTTTAATTTTTAATTTATTTGAATATGAAAAGTTCACATTCATAAGTTTTAAAAATAACAAGATGATAAAAAGTAGAAAAAACATAAGTAATGAAATTATGCATTGCTTTCAAACAAAAAAAAAAAGATTATGCATTGGATCATGAAGTAAAATATTGTTTATTTTCACAATTTTTTGTAAAAAAATATGGATAAATAGGTTAAAGATGCACTTATAATAAGTACAAATATAAAGAGGCGCTATATTGATGACAATCATGTAAATCACCCTTTAATAGAGGGTAATCTTTATATTTTAAGATCACGGGATTCCATTTCATCAGTTACTGGGAAACAACTCCATTACCAAACAAATGTAAAAAATAATTCAAAATTTTAAAGCTTTTGTTGAAGACTGAGAAAAAAGTGACCACCAAGGAAATTTCGCAACAAGAAGGGAAATTACTTCCAAAGACCAAAATGTTGTAGTTTTACGTTTCGTTTTGCTTTTTGTTTTTTGCTTTTTGTTGGGCCCACACGGAGGGAGTTGTGGAAGTCTACAAGTGAACATGCCCTATTCGATAATTCTCTACACACCATCTTTTCTAGAGAAGCTTTGAGCATTACTGGCAAAATATAGTTTTTTTTCTGAAATTTCTTCACAAATATTTCTCATTTTGGCTTGTGGCATGGATATTTTGACTACCATCTTGGCTGCAGCAGTGACCGAGATTGGCCGATGTTTTTGTGTATCCATTTCTCCTAAGATCAAGTCCACTTTCCGATTCAATCGGAATCTCCGAGATCTGCAAAAGGAGAAGGACGAGTTGGTGGAACGTAAGAATGAAGTCAAGAGACAAGTGGAGTCAGCAGAGAAAAATGAAAGATTACCTACAGCTGAAGTGAAAATTTGGCTTGGAAAAGTGGATGACTTTGTCGCCGAGGTGAATTCTGTGCGAGCAGCTGCGATGGAGAATGACAAGAGTCCCCGTGGTTGCCACTGTCATTGCAGTCAGCGGGTTAGACTCGGTAGCAAAGTCGGAAGATTGCTCAAGGAGGTGGAAACGCTGTTAAAAGCTGGCAACTTCCCAGATGGCAGGGTCGCAGTCGATAATGATTTGCCAAAACCAGTTGAGTACATTCCTGGACCTTCCACAGAATATCAAACAACTGCATCAAGAAATTTACAAGAGCTTATGAAGAAGTTAGAGGATGACAACGTTCGAAGAATCGGTGTATGGGGGCTGGGAGGGGTGGGTAAGACCACCCTGGTAAGGAACATGAACAACACGCTCAATAGCACTTCTTCGGAGGGGCGCCCTTTTAACATTGTCATTTGGATAACAGTGTCCAGGGAGGTTGACTTGAAAAGGGTTCAGAGAGAAATAGCTGACAGGCTTAAATGCAAGATGGAAGCGGAGGAGAGCATTGAAAGAATGGCACGTCGACTTCATCAAAGGCTGGAGAAGGAAAAGTTTCTCCTCATTCTAGATGATGTCTGGGATATCATTGACTTGGACAGTTTGGGTATCCCAAAGCTGGAAACTCCCAGCGGTTCAAAAATACTATTGACATCTCGATCTGAGGATGTTTGTCAGCAGATGTGGGTAGATGTTAAAGTAAAAGTGGATACCCTCAGTGACGAAGAAGCTTGGCAACTGTTTAGTCAGAAGGCAGGGGACATAACAAGTCTAGAGCATAGTGAGCCGAGTGCAGGAGAAGTTGCAAAAGCAGTTGCTAGAGAATGCTGTGGATTGCCTTTGGCTCTTATTACCGTGGCAACTGCGTTGAGGGAAAAGAAGGTAGAGGTGTGGAAAAATGCCTTGAACGAATTGAAACGATCAGCCCCATGTATGAGCGGTGTCAAGGACAAGGTGTACAACTCTTTGAAGTTGAGTTACGACTGGTTAGAAGATAAAACCATCAAATCCTGTTTCTTGTATTGTGCTTTGTATCCGGAGGATTTCTCAATTGAGGTTAGTGAGCTACTACAGTGTTGGTTGGCCGAAGGCTTGATAGATGACAAACAGAACTTTGAGGACTTTGTCAATAAGGGCGTTTCTGTAATTGAAACTCTGAAAGGCGCTTGTCTATTAGAAGATGGATCTCGGGTGGGCACCGTGAAGATGCATGATATGGTTCGAGACGTGGCTAGATGGATCGCATCATCAACTGACGAGAATGATTCTAGATCCCTAGTTGGCTCCGGGATTGCTTTGACTGAGATCAAAGAAGTGGATTTTTCTGAAGATTCTGTTAACAGGGTTTCTTCCATGAATAACAGAATTAGGTCGACTTATTGCGTGGCAAAACGATGTTCAAAGGTCTCAACCTTACTACTACAAGGTAATTCAATCGAGGAAGTTCCTGATATGTTCCTTCAAAGATTCCCTGAATTAAAAGTCATGAATGTCAGCAGAACTGGCATCAAGTCCTTGCCTCCTCTTCTTCGATTGGGTGAGCTTTGTGCTGTTCTTCTACAACATTGTGCCAACCTTCGGGAACTATCTCCACTTGGAGTGCTTGTAAATCTTCAGGTACTCAATCTCTCTGGCAGTGGTATAAAAGAATTGCCTAAAGAGATGGAAAACTTGATCAACTTAAGGCAAGTGAACCTATCTCATACTCGCTCCCTAACAAAAATTCAAGCTGGCATTGTGTCAAAATGGACTCGTTTGGAGGTTCTAGATATGACTTTTAGTGCTTTCTATTTGCGTATAGGTGGATCTGCCAACGTAATAGTGCAACTTTTGATGAGCTTTTGTCTCTTGAGCACTTGTCTTGTGTATCACTCGGGTTAAAGGCCTCCAAATATTTGGACCCTGAATATCTCATGACCCGAATAGAAAGAATGAAAAGATTCCACTTCACATATGACTGGAAGATAGTTTCCGTTTACACCTCAGGGAGGCATGAACAGAGGAAGGTGACTCTAAATTCGTATCCGAAGAGTGGATTGGAGCCTAAACGGATGATGGGATGGTTGTTGATTAATGCAACCTCCCTGGTCTGGAATGGGGGTACAGATCATCTCAACAACATCATTCAAGGCTTATTATTGTCAGTCGAATCGGTTGGCAAAAGAAGTTTTGCAGCATTAAAGTCGCTTACTATCAACAATATTCCTCCTGGATACGGTTCGTTGCCAGTGCGTGGAAATGATGTCCCCGACTTCCTACCAAATTTAGAGGAACTTTCTCTCGAGAATATGACCTCTATGCAAAGCATCTCGGAATTGGTTGACGGTCTCGGTCTCAAGCTTTACAGGCTGAAGACAATTCAGGTATTCAAGTGTCCCCAAATGAAATATCTTTTTTCTGGTGAAAACTTTAGTCCTCAAATGCCAAATCTTGAGCTAATGACGGTGAGCATCTGCGACAAGTTGGAGAAGCTGTTTGATTACAATTTAGTTCTTCCAAACTTACGGATTATGAAATTGAACAGCCTTCAAATGCTAAGGGATCTCTGCGTTCCAGGAGAGTCCTGGCCACGGCTAGAGAAGGTTTATGTCTTCCAATGTTCACTCCTTAGAAGCCTACCTCTTAATATCGGAAATGCAAATAGCATACAAGAGATACGAGGAGAATCACAATATTGGTGGAGCGAGTTGATATGGGAAGATGAAGAAACAAAATCACGCCTGCAACAATGTTATAATACAACTGCACAAGGTCGCTCCGGTCAATATCGAGAAGGATTTGAGCTCGAAGATGACTATTCCTTTTTTAGGATGTGTTACAGTTCAGGAAGTTATGGAAGGAAAACTTTGATTTGAAGGTAAAGGAGAACTTGCCACCCCGTTTTTTTTATTTTTTATTTTTTATTTTTAATTTTTAATTTTTAAGTTCAATGCAATTACAAAAAGTTCTTCTGCCTTATTTCCTTGACTTTTAATTATCAAATGTCAGCATGTATCTGTTATTGAGTTTTCAACGTAGAAAATTTGTCTTCAAGTGACAAAAATGGGTGAATTTGTTCCTTACTGTTGTGGCCATGCATCTTGTAACAGCAATGACAACACTGGAAAGTAGGAATCAAACCCCGAATGATGTGGAAAAGAGGTGACGAGATGGATGGATCGCCGCGAGGATGTGTTCTACTTAGAGGAATGTGAGAGAGGACGGTGAATTCGACTTGAGAAAGTCTGACGGTGAAAAAGAGCAACTACTTATGTTTTGGATTCAGAATTCATGTTTTGGATTTTAATGCATATCTACTTTATGTTTTTTGTTTGCTTTCTTCTTCTTCTTGCGTTTGGTGTTAAATGTATCTTCCATTACGGACGTTTTTTTTTTTTTTTTTTTTTTTTTTTTTTTTTTTTTTTTTAAGTTATATGTTATTTCTTTCTGTTTCTCAAATATTGATTTCTATGAAATGTTCTTTCTCTCGTCTTTTCATGGTTACATTTTCAGATTTTTTTTAATTTTTATTATTACTTATTATTATTATTATTATTATTATTATTATTTGTCTCTCGCTCCTTCGGTGTCTCCTTTAAGCTCTTGACACCCGTGGCAGAGGTAAACCTACTGGCAAGGTATGGCGGAGCTATGAAGGGCCAGCAATCCTCACTGATTTTTTTGAAAAACTAAATTTGAGCTTTTAAAAAAATTCGGGTTTCCTCCGTTTTATCGCCACTAAGATTAATTGTAATGACCGATATCTTCCTAGAGTTTAATATTTTCCATTTTAAATTTCGTGTTCATACGGTTTTACTCTTGGACTTTTATCTCAAAAGATCTCATATGGAGTCAACCCAATCAGACGCTTAAGGATATGCTCTGAACTTGTGTCCTGGACTTCAAAGAG
Organism: Ficus microcarpa; assembly: GCA_025413485.1. Taxonomy (NCBI): domain Eukaryota; kingdom Viridiplantae; phylum Streptophyta; class Magnoliopsida; order Rosales; family Moraceae; genus Ficus; species Ficus microcarpa. The sequence continues at coordinate 35,262 of JAINRI010000711.1, forward strand.
AGTTGGTGCAAGTTTCTGTCATTATCATACTAAACAAAGACTTGAGTCATTACATTAATATTTTCTGTTATTGATCTTTCTCCATTTTGTTTTTATTTCTATTTCTATTTGTTATATAATTTACTTAACTCTAGTTTACTCATGAGCAATTGCAATATATTTTTTAAAAATTTCTTCTTGACATTCACACACAGATATAGATACAAACATACATAAAATAAATATATACATATTTAAAAGCTCTTTTATAAGGGAAACTGTAGCATGTAACATATTTTATAGGTACTTTTGAAATTTATAACATGTATTTTAAAAGATGGTAAATTATATATTATCGACTAAATCTTTGAATTTTTTAATGAATAACAGATTTTTAGTTAATTTATAAAAACAGATTATGCACCCAATTTCAGGTTAGAGAGAGAAAAAGAGAGGAGGAGGAGGAGGAAGGTTTTCTTTCTTTCTTCTTTTTTTTTTGGATATTATATGATTGTAAATTTAATTATGTTGTTTATTATTATGTTTAAAATTTTATACTATAATTTATTATTACACTCTTTAAAAAGGGGAAGATTGTGATAGAGCTTATTATTATCATTTAGAAACCCTATCGATAGAGCTCATTTTATAGATTGTTTGATTAATTTTAATGGTTTAATTATTGCTTGTGTATGATAATTATAATGTACCTTAGGCTATAGAATTATAGATTAAAAAATTTTAAAAAAATAAAAGAAACTAAAAAAACACCGGCGACCTTCCATTGGTGAACACCCCCCCCCCTCGCTCCCAAACCCCGATGAGGAGCCTACCCCCACCGGCAGATCCATGGCGACCTAGTCCCCCCCTACCCCACACATTCTGGCAATGACTCCCCTCACTTCCAACTACACCAAATCCGTGCATCCCCCTCAACACCGGCAACTAGCCCCCCACCACCCTACACCAAATCCTATTCCCCCCCACCCACCAGATGCCGATGATGACCCCCCTCCCCCCACCCGCACTAGATCTATGCTTTCCCCCCCAATGCTGGTGACGAGCCCCCTCTACCCCACGCAAGATCTGTGCTCTCCCCCCCTCCCCCCACCATGGTGGCAACGAGCTTCCCTCACCCCCACCCTAGATCCGTGCCCCCCCCCCCCCCCACATCGACAATGAACCCCCTAAACCCTGCGCTAGATCCATGAATGCACCCCGCCCCCCCAACGCTGACAACGAGCCCCCCCCCTCGTGCTAGAACCGTCCCCCACCTCGAACCAAATCTCTGCGCCACCCCTCGTCCGGCCACTTATGTAGAAACCAGTGTCGAGCCCCCCTCCTTGATGCCGTCGAAACAGGCGACGCGCCCCCTATGGACGTCGTGTCAATAAAAGAAGTTTTTTTTTTATTTCTTTTTTTAAATTTTTTTAATTTTTTATTCTATACTAGTATGAGATAAAGTACATAACAGTTACCATACATAGACAATATCTTAGCCATTTAATTACGTTTTAATAGTTTAAAAATGAGTTCTATCGATTGGATATATAAAAAAGACTCAACCACAGCCTTTCCCCTTTAAAAATACTACCCCGCTCTTTCCTCCCTTTTTTAAATAAAGTATTCTTCTTCTTTTTTTTTTTTTTTGGAGTAAAATATAAAGTTTTTTTAGCGGAGGACAATTTGTGGTAGAGTTGCCCTAAGATTAACTATATAGGACTCCGTCGAATGGCTATAGACTCATGGATTCCTGACGTGTATGGTTAAAAACTGTCATGAGGATATGCTGGGTTACACCAAATCTAAGCTCTTTTCCTTTTCTTTCCCTTACTGTCTCTTTTTTTTTTTTAATTTTAAAATTTTAAGTTCAATGCAATGTATCTGTTATTCAGTTTTCAACGTCGAAAAGTTGTTTTTAAGTGACAAAAATGGGTGAATTTGTTCCTCACTGCTGTGGCCATGCATGTTGTTACAGCAATGACGACACTGGAAAGTAGGAATCAAACCCTGAATGATGTGGAAAAGAGGTGACGAGTCTAATAAATCGCCGCGACGATATGTTCTGCTTGCTTAGAGAGTTAGAGGAATGTCAGAGTTAGAGTCTGATAACGAATTTCATTCATATGTTTGCTTAAACTCATAATGAAAATAATTCTTGTAAATTTATTCTGAAACTCATTCTTAGTTATATTTTTTAATTTAAAAAACGATTAGTTTGTAGATTTTGGTACAGTATTATCAATCGTAGTTAAACTCAAAATTATAATATTAGAACAATAAAATAATTAACATAATTTGTGTAGTAATTTTTGTTTAAGAAAATCAAAATGTATGTATGTTTTAATTAAAATAAGCAAAAAAAAAAAAAAAAAAAGTGGGCCAAAAAAAGGTACATTTTCTTGTAGTATAAAAATTTTTTTTTTTACCTATTCTAAAAATTTAAGTAATTACACAATATTAGCTAAATAAAATAAGATATATGTAGTAGTTTGACACAAATATTAAAGATTAGGGAGGTAGTTTGACACAAATATTAAAGACACAAATATTAAAGATTAGGCAGGTAATTTGACACAAATATTAAAGATCAATGGGCATTTTGACTAAAATGCAAAGATCAGGGGATATTTTGACATAAAACCAAAGTTCATGGGGCATGTTTACATTAAAAATAACGGAAAAATTAACAGTAACTAATTAAGGGGGCAAACTGACACAAATATTAAAATTTAGAGAGTGTAATAAGTACATTTCATAGTTCAGGTGCATAGGGACAAAATTCAGGTTGTCAAAGCTATAATTACTCCAGTAAAATCAATGCTTGAACAAACAAAAAACATGTAGCTGGGAAAGAAATATGCTGCAAACCTCTACAACCAAAAAAAAAAAAAAAAAAAAAAAAAAACACCTATGAATGTCGTTGCTTCCCAAACGACATCAACTAGGTTCCCATTTGTTCATTTTGCCCCCAAAATTCGTCACCTTATGACAAATTATTTTTAAAATTTTTAATTTTGATAATTTTCTCCAAAACTTTCTAAATTATTGTATAATAATATTCTATTTTGTTAGCTTTATATTAAATCAAAGAATATAAGGTTTTTCATGAGACTGATCTTGAGCCGAATTTTCTTGATTCTGATCCATATCCAGATAATCAGTTTTATAAACGGGTTTATCTTTATATCGTGTCTCTTAAAAGTGGAATTCATCTTTTTTTTTCCCCCTTTTCCATTCACTCGCATCTCTTCCGTTTCATTCGATTTTTTCGGATCCTCCTTTTCTTCTGAAAAAAGGGAAGGAGAAGGATCTTCCTTGATGAATCCCTCTTGTTCTTGTTTAGTCCCTTTCGTTTATGAAGTTTTTTGAATTTGTTAGATTTATATGAGTGTTTGTATTAGATGTACGAGCGTTTTCAGTGATCAATTTAACTGGATGTTAAGCCCATAATTTAGAAAGTTCATATGATAAATTATCAAAATTAAAAATTTGGGGGTAAGTCATCAAATGATAACATATTTGGAGGGTAATAGTGCTAAATACCCAAGACAGATGTTCATAAAATACCATAGAAGGGAAAACAACACACATAATTAGCCAAATAGAAATGGCAATTCAGTGTCTCTCCCCCTGTTTCAAAATAAAGTTTAGGAGCTAATCACGGCTTTAAAATTGAACTTCTTGGCATGCGTTTGAAACCTTTTGCCATCTTTCTTTCAACTTTTGTAGGCTTTTCGTGCTTGCCAATAAAGTTGGTCTTTGAAAAGGCATTAATAAAGAGAAAATTAAGGAAATAATTGATTTTACACACCCTCTTATATTTACGTCATCTCATTTTTGATCTCTTATATATGTCTGTATATATATATATATATATAACAGGGGTGGAGAAATTCAAATTTTACACCTTTAACCTTTAAGTGAAGTCAGGTGTAATATTAGAGCATCTCCAATTCAAAACAGCAAAATGATATAACTTTTTACACCAAAATGGTGTAATTTTCATATCAAACAATAAATTCATCTTCAATTCATTATACCAATTCTAACGCCAAAAAGAATATTCCTTGTATATCTCTTTTTATATTCATTTTTACTAACCATAATATTTATTCAATTTATGAATTTTGCCCACATATAACATTTTTTTCACATATTGATCGAATAAAATAAATATTATTATTTAACAATGCGCAGCAAATAATAAATTAATAAATTACATTTTCTTAACTACAATGGCCCATTTATCATTGATATGTTAATTTAAAAAATTACATTTAACAAAAAGTTGTGAACCAAACATTCCATTTAATAACTAAACATAAAAGCAAAAGTGAGAAGAAAAAAAACAAAAGACATTGATATTTTTTTAATCCTCTGAATTAGTATACTCCTCTCACAAATGATCAATTAATGCATTACGAAGCTCAAATTTATATTTGTTAACAAAAGCCAAATTAGAAATTGGGGTAACAATTGAAAATCAAATTTTATTTTGTACTCTTTTTGAAAAAAAAAAAATACAAAAAACAAAGAAAAGAAAAAAACAAAAAAAAAAAACAAAAAAACAAAAGTCACACCAGATTTGAATCTGCGTTTCCACTGTTCACAGTAAGCAAAATCACATCCAAATGGTGTTGGATTTGCCGGGTGGTTGGAGAAGCCCACCCACGCCATTTCAACTTTTCCACTTCATTTTCACGTGGGTTGGAGATGGCCTTATCGCTGCAATCATTTTTCATCTCTTATATTTATGTCTATTGTAATTTTCTTACTTTTATATGAATTTTTTTTGTCCCCAAGTTTCTTCTTTTTTTTTGTTTTTTTGTTTTTTTTGTTTTTTTGTTTTTTTGTTTTTTTTTTTGTTGTAATTTCCTTATTTGTCCCCTCTCTTTCTCTCCTCTTTCTCCCTTCATTGCTTTCTCTCTTCTATAATATCTCTCTCCGGCCATTGTCTCTCATCCCTTTCCTCCCTCGTCGGCCATCTCCGTCTTTTCCTCCTTATTTCTCTCTGGCCGTTTTCTTCCCTCTCTCTCTCTCTCTCCTACTTCTTCAGGTGCGTGCGTGTGTTTATGTGATGGTATTCTTGCATAATGAATACGGTAAACCAAATTCTATGTATAATTGTATATCTCAAGGTAATACTCATGATAATGAGGAATTAATTAAGTTTAGGGTGATTTTATTGACACATCCTTTTCGACTCTCCATACTCCCATTCTAAACACACACCCCTCTTAAATTTAAAATACTTGAATTTACATATTACATACCCTTTTTATTCCAAAATTATCCCTAACCTTTTTTATAAAATAAAAAATGCTAAACTACTTCAAATTTCTTTTCACACCTACCTTTTTTATTTTTGTTTATTTTAGAGCTTCTCTACGTTTGAATATCTGCAAAGGAAGAAGAACCAAATTAGTAGAAAAATACATACAATTCATATTTTGAGATTCCTTGAAACAAACAAACAAATAAACAAAAAAATCATAGGTTGTGGAGTTCTTTTATTACCTAAGAGCGAATGCATTTGTATAATCTCTTTGTTAATCTGAAGAAGTATTATTACATTTAGTAGAGACATCATCCTGTAAATATATTCAATAAATTCAAATTAAAAAGTGCACCCTTAATCTATTTGTAGATTAAATTAAAATTTTCACAAGAAAAAAAAAAAAAAAAAAAAAGGCAAACCACACAAGTAATTCATATGTGTATATATATAGCCCAAAGCAAAAACAAAACCATGTACAACCAAAAAAAAAAAAAAAAAACCAACTAAGGATCAATACTATATATGTAACAACCACCCATTTTGCTGATTCATGATTTTCTTATTCAGGAACATGAAGGTTTATGCGTAATGTTTAAGTTGATTTTATCATACTATAATTGAGTTTTTATAGTCTTACAAGACTTAATAATAGTTTGAAATTCATGATTTTTAGTTGGTCAAAATTTGACCAAGGTTGATTTTAGGTTGACTAAAGTTTGACCAAGGTTGACTAAAGTTTGACCAGGATGATAATATAATAATCATTATGGAAACTATACTGTGAAAACCGTCATCACAGATGAAAATGTGAGAATAAGGTATGAGACCACTTTAGAAAAATCAAACACAATATTTAGGACAATATGAGTTAGGTAGCTTTGAGTTCTAAGAAAAACCCACATGCAGTCCAGTTAAGTGCAGATGAATTCTGAACTGCAGTCCAGTATAATTATATTGTTATTAGTTAAAAACAGTATTAGTATTATTTGAGTTATGAAGAAAATGGACTGCTATTTAAGGAAATTGCCAAACATGGCCTTAGTGGGTGACAACTCATTCATGATAAATATGGATTTTTTTGAATTAAAAATTTAAAGGATAATATTGCATTAATTGGGTGCAAGGCGGCACAAGGTTGGCCGGCCACTCCTAGGGGCTTGTGGGCAAATAAAATTTTTGTGGGGGATAGAATTGCAATTAAGGAATGAAAAATAATTCAAAAAGAAAAACATTTTTCACCTATAAATAGGTGATGGGAGGAGCAAATTTTTGGCTCATTTTATTCAACATTGCCCCAAAACTTTGTCTCACTTTTTCTCATCCCTAGCAGCCGAACATTGAGAGAAAAAAAATTTAGGGTGGCCGGACCTTTGGTGAAGCAAGGAAGGAGGAGAAATTTTGAACCCTAACCAGAACCAATCTCCCTTTGCTAAGGTACTCTTCCTAGACTCCCTATGCTTTTCTATTAAGCTTTAAAATTCAAATTCATATATATTTCTCATGTGGGTATGTAAGAGCATAAGCTCACCCATTTAATTTCATGCAATAGGTCTAGTGCTTGGTTATGTGCTTGATTAAATTCTATGGTCTCAATCTATGTTTTGGTGCATGTCTTGATAGTATGATTGTGAGATATAATGGTTTGCATGCATGCCTATGAAGTGTATGTTATATGTCCCCATAAGTTGAAGGAGATGTAGACTATGCATGGTTGATTTATGAGTTGGTTAGAAGCTTGTATGTTGAATGATGTATGCAAAATCAACTCTAAAACCTTATGTGGGCAATGGAACACCACATAGGTTGTGTGGCTTAAAACAAATGCATGGCTGCTAGAAACTGACGTTAAAGTGCTGTATGTTGTCTTAGGCTCACGGTTACGATCGTTTGAGATAGTTTGCATGTAAAATTTATGTAAAAAGAACCATATGCAAAACTGCCAGTTTTCGGGTAAAACTGGACAGTTTTCTGATAAGACAATTTTGAGGCCCTTAGACGCCGAATTTGGGAAAATTTAAAACATGAGAGTTATAGAAAATTGAAAATCCTAGGGGGCCACATGAGTAGATTTTGAAAAAGAAGCTCCAAAGGCTTCTGTTTTTGCAAAACCCGAGCCCAGGACTGCCCAGACCCTATGCACGGCCAGCCGGCTTCACCTAGAAATTTGAGCAAGATAAAAGTAGAATTAGATTTTAAGCAAAACATGAAAGTTGTAGGATTTTTCAAGATATACAACTTTCATTAAGAAAAATTTTTCAAATTCCAACTGGATTTTAAGATAAAACTGAGTTCTAAAAACTGTACAGGAAAACAGAAAATTCCTACACAAACTTTTCAAAACAGTGCATGAACAGGCAATTCCTGTACATGCACCAACCACCAAAATTATGGACTGATTTTCAAAGATAGTTTTAAGGTTTTATAAATTTTATGACCTATGTTCAAAAATAATAAATATATGGGCCAAATTATTTTGAAATCCCCTTTACAAAGAGTTAACTGTTAGTAACCGATTAGGATACTTAAGTCATTGGGTTAGGCCCAAGACCCATGGTTACCAATAGTTACCCAATGGGATATTACCTTAAAAAGTAAGTGGGCCTTGGTAACTCAATAAGACTAATTGGACCTCACACCTAAGGTTACCAATAGTAACCTAATAGAATAATACTTTAAAACTAATTGGGCCCTAGTAATCCAATAGGATATCATTCAAGTTTTACCCTAGGGTTACCCATAGTAACCTAATGGAGTATTCATTTTAATTAATAAGGCCTAAAACCCAGGGTTACCTATAGTAACCTAATGGAATACGGATTAAAAGTAATTGGGCTTAGGCCCAAAATAATAAATAGTAACCTAACACTATTCAAAGTACAATTCAATTGGGGCTTAGTACCCAAGGTTACTTTAAGTAACCAAACAAGTTATCCTAAGGTGTTATAGGGGGAACATATAACTAGGGATATTCATGGGTGTTGGTTAGGATACCAACATTTAATGCAATGACTTATGGTAAGATAGGATGATTCTTATCTTACATTCTTTTGAAAAACAGGAAGGTAACCTGTTGTTGCAAACTAGTTGAAGCAACAAACATAGGACGTAGTCTGAGCTGTAAGTATAACTCCGCCTACAGTATAGGCAAATTGTTTTATTGCTTTACATGTTTTTCAAAACTCATGCATTTATGTATGTGATGCATATGATTCATGTTATACTATTATGGCATCATAAAGCATGCCCACTAATGATAAGTCACATGGTAAGAATAATATTAAGTTTCAAGTAAGAAACTGTTTTCAAGTATGGAATGATTTTCCAAGTATGAAATGGTTCTTCAAATATGTTTTAAAACAAGAACAAGTTTTCAAAGATAATAGCAAGCAAGTTGTCTGGTGTCGTACCGACCCGCTTAGGTCGGGTTTGGTCCATGGGTTGAGTTGGATTGGACTAGCCGCCCCAACCACCCCATGGCTGCGCGCCACGGTATGTACACTTATGTTATGTAAGGGGCCCAAAAAAAGATGCTAACATAAAGAAGCATTAAGAATGGGATAAGAAAACATAAATGGATCATGCATATTTTCGTCAAAATGGTTTTGCAGATAATAAGTTGTACTTGCTGAGCGAAAGCTCATTATTTACGTTTATGCTGTAGGTAAGCAGCCTATCAGTAATGTGTGATACATGACTATGGATGGTGGTGCTGCAGACTGTGAAATTTTGGGAGGGACACCGCCACGCGTTTTGAAAGCTTATTATAGTATATAATACTTAGTAAGTGTTATGTAATATGTTAAAAAGGTTCGGACCATGTTTCTTAATTAAATGCGTACTTGTGTATGTATATATATATATATATATATAAGTTTATATATAAAAAAAATTATACTTTTTCATGAATGAGTAAGGTAAAGTAAGTAAGGTAACAGCCCTACATAAGTGGGGTGTTACAATATAATCCAATATAAACATGTAAATACAACATACAAGAAAAAAAATTAATTGCCATGTGATACCTAAATTTTTCTATGTCACTGTTTCCTTTTTAAAGGAATTAATTGTATACCGTGAAGGTATTTACGAAAAAGTTCGATGTAGAGCTTTATTATGTGTTATGAGTTCTTATGGCTTTATAAAACTCAAAGATGATTTCTTAGATAAGCAAATAGCCTTTTCGAATGAAAAAGGATGAAAATTGCATGATTTTAGGTCGGTCAAAAGTTTGACCGAAAAAGTCAATTTTGACCCAGGAAAGTCAAAGTTTGACCAGAATAGTCAAAGTGATGACTGTGTAATTTTGTGACACGCAGTGTGGAAGAAATACTGCGAAAACCCAATTTTTTGAGTAAGATGACATAAATGAGAACTAAAACCGCTATAGAAAAATCAAGCACACTAAGTTAGGGTAAAGGGCAAAAGGGCTTGAAGAAATAAAGAAAAAAATTTTACAGTCTATTTTTACACAGATAAAATTTTGACTGCAGTATAAAATAACAGTACTCTGTATTAGTAAACACAGTATTGGATTTATCTGTGTTAAGTTTAAAATTAGACTGCTTTTTCAAAAAGTGTCAAACAAGGTTTTTTGAATTATGACATCATAATTCTTTAAACTAAGCAATGCAAGACAAGTGTCTTGTTCTAGAAAAATTTTTCCTTGCTCCACAAGGTGATGGCCGGCCACCTAGCACTCCATTTGTGCAATTTTTCAAAATTTTAAGGGTCAAATTCTAATTTTTGAAAGTTCACCCCTTGCCTATAAATAGGGGTGAGCATTATTCATTTAATTCAAAAATTCTAGCTAAACTCTTGCCATTTTTCTTCACCAAAATCTGAGAGAGAGAAAGGGAGAGTGAAGAAGAAAAACAAAATTTTTCCGAGAGAGATTTTAGGGGTTAGTGTTCGGTTGCTCTAGAAATTAAGAGGGAAAAGTTTAGAAAATTTTTCTAGCACTCCTTTGAGTGAGCTGCCCAGTGTGGGAGAAGAGGGAAACAAGAGGAAACCCAAAAATTTTCAAGGGGAAATCTTAGGGTGGAATTCGGATTCCATCTAGAACCAAGAGCAAGCTTGGAAAAAATTTTGGGGCCATTTTCTTTCTTGGTGCAGCCCACGGTTTTGAGTAGGAAAAGGGAAGAGAAAAATTCAAAATTTAGGTAAGAAAAGCTTGGTGTGGCCGAGCCTTGGTGGAGGACCAATCAAGGGAGCAAAAGAAAAATTTTGGTGCTTGGGTTAGTGGTGAGGCCGGTTCTAGGAGCAAGAAGAAAAGGGTGAAAAATTTTGGTGCAAAACCCTAACCAACCCTAGCCTTATTCAAGTTATTTTTCTCAAAACCCTAACTTTTTCCATTCAAGTTTTCAAAGTGAAGTTTAAATGTATTTCAAGCAAAGTTTGTAAGAGCATAAGCTCAAATTTTATTTTCTTGCCCTTAGTTTAGTTTATGGTGTTTGATTAGACTCTAAGAATGGTTTGGTTCAAGTTTTTGATTTATTATTGCATATGCCTACTTGAACGATAGGATTGCATGCTAGGTTGTTTAAATGAGGTTATATGTCCCCAACATTATGTATGAAAATGTGAAAGCATGTTAGGGTGTTAGATGATGTGAATTGAAATGGTATGAATATATGTATGCAAGCTAGAAAACCATGCAGCCAAGGACTAGGGCAGTCGGTTTTGGGGGCTGCATGGGCATGTTGGGTTAGCATGTTTGAATATGTGGGACATTAGAAACACTGCATGTTTGCTGTGTAAGCACCTGAAGTGGTCGGTTGAGTTAGACTTTGCGAATTAGGACGTAAATCGGGCCTAACAAACGAGACTGCCAGTTCGGATTCAAAATTGGCTAGTTTCGGGAAAGTGGAAATTTAAGGCCTTTAGAGGCCGAACTGGGTGAAACGTAAAACATAAAAGTTGTAGAACATGGTTTTTCCTAGGGGGCAGCATGGACCGTTTCCCAAAATGAGGCTCCAATGGCCTCCGTTTTTACAGAAAACCGAGACTGGTCTGTCCAGACCTAGTTTACACGACCAGCGAGCTTCAAATAAAAACTGACAAGAATATAAGCAGAACTAGATTTTTCTTAAAACACAAAAGTTTTAGACCTCTTCGAGAGCTAGAACTTTCGTGAGACAAGTTTTTCAAATTTCATCTGGATTTTTAAATACAAACGGATTTCTAAAAACTGTGCAGGGAATAAGGGATTCCTGCACAGAATTTTCTAGAACCAGTTTAGGAAAAACTGTTTTCCTTCCAAAAACACTGTTTTTATTATGAAAACTGTTCCAAAGGCAGTTTTCAGCCCTCAAACATTTTATAAAACCATATATCAAGAATCATGAATTTTTATGAGAATTTAAAGAAGTTTTGAGTGTAATTGCCAAACTTTTTCAAAGATAAGGAAAAGGAAGTTTTCAAGTCAAGTTCATAAAATCAAGCACAAACGGATGGTGACCGGAAAATTTTACCCGAGTTACCGGGCTTAGCCCCAAAGCCCAAGGTTGACCCAAAGGGGGTTGACTTTAGCAACCTTAAAGGTTAACATTGGTTAACCTAGTACGGCTTAGGACTAGTCACCTAAGGGGTTTCTCATTACAACCCATTAGGCCATGGATTAAGTTAAGTCATAAGCCAAAGGTTAGGTGATGACCTAACCCTATATGTCTACATGTGGGATTAGCATGGAAGGTTATCCAACGTAACCTATGAGGCCATGGTATGAGTTCAATAGGGTTATTTATTATAACCCAAAGTGATAAGGTTACTGAATGTAACCACACAAAAGATAGTTTATGATTTATAGTTAAGGGGACATATAACCAAAACATTGCATGAATGTTGTTTGAGAACCAACATATTATGGTCAAGATTAGAGACCTTACCTATGTCATTCGATTAAGCAGGAAGTACCCTGCAACTGAACCCAGAAGCAGAGCAGCTTAGCATCGGACATAGATAAGGTAAGTATAACGCCGCCTACAGCATAGGCTATTAGTTGTATACTTACCTAGGTATGATTAATGTGTTATGTGTTATGCGATATGTGCTATATGTTATGCTGGTTGCTATGTTATATGCAATAAGATATGCTTATGTTATGATGTATGTTACGTTAAGTTATGATGTAAAGTATGTTATGGCTTATGTAAGAGTGACATCATGAGGTATGTTTACTAAATTATAAGATGAGATTAAAGATCAAGAAAGAAAGAAGGCAAGCAAGTTGCCCTGGCGAGCAAGTTACCTGTGTCGTACCGACCCGCTCGTAGGTCGGGTTGGACTATGGTTTGACTTGGAAATGGATTGGCCACCCCAACCACTCCATAGTCGCGCGCCCGGTATGTACACTCAAGTAAGGGGCCCATAAGAAAAAAAGTAAGAAAGCAAGTTAAGAATGAAATAAGAAAGCATAATATGAACATAATTGGTTCATGCATATATTATGTAATGATATGTTAAGTGTTGAAATGACATGTTATGATGTGATTAAGTTGCGATGTATGTAGATTATGTGTTGCGGTATAGGAGTTGTACTTGCTGAGCGAAAGATCATTGTCTTAAGTTTATGCTGTAGGTAAGCAACCTACCAGCATTTGATGATACAAGATGGAAGAGCGTGACCGGGCACTGTGAAATGTGGGGAATGGAAGCCGCTACGCGTTTCGAAAATTTTAAGTATATTATGGATGTTTAAACGACCGTTAATTATCTCTTATAATGCTCGTACGCATCGTATAAAAAAAAATTTCCGCTGTTTTTCACGTATTAAGTAAGTAAGTTTCGTATTTGTAATTCATGTATGTATGTAAGTATAGTAACGGCCTGTGCTAGGCGGGTCGTTACAGAGTTGGTATCAGAGCGGTTCCCTGCGATATAATTTCACAGTCTGCCTGCTATTGCCGCCATCATTGTAAGTAAGTTTGTAATTTTATGAATATGCGTAAATAGATATTTTACGATTATGGTACGATAGATGTGATATTAAGGATCCTGATCGGGTCAACGAAGATTTGGACGCAGCAGTGTCTTCTCGCAGCTGTCATCTATGTTAATCAATGACACGCGACGGACAGTGTCATCATCACTATAGCTGTACGAGACAATATGAAGGAACATGAAGCGGTAGGAGACGATATAAGATATTCCGCAGGACCTGGACTGCCCAGAGTTACAAGCTGTCACACCCGGAATTTTCATGGACTTATGTTTAGAAAAAATTGAAGTCCATCTTGAGTGTTCACGTGATATTTCATGAAAAGTTATGAATCGCAATGAGAAATTCATAATTTTATTTGTTAATGTTTGAATTCTCATGAATTTGCTAAAAGACTCAAAATAGAATGCCGAGATTAGCAAATGACTTTTTGAGTCGAAAAGAACGAAAAAGGATGTGATTTTACGAAAGTCAAAGGTTCGACCAAAAAAAGTCGACCTTGACTAAGAAAAGTCAAAGAATTGACTTTACAGTATGATGAAAGGCAGTGCAGAAAAGAGACTGCAAAAAACCTTCTTTATGGTCAAGATAGTGCGAATAAGCCTTAAAACTACCCTAGAAAATCAAGCACACCGAGTTAGGATTAAGGGCAAAAAGGTCTCCGAAAAATACGAAAGATATTTTTACGGTCCGATTTTACACAGAAAAATTTTGGACCAAAATACAGTATGAAAATATTGAGCACAGTATTAGAAATATCTGTGTGGCACAAAAAAATGGATTTTTGGAGGAATTGGCCAAACAAGGCCCTTGTTTTCTTAAGGGTGATGTCATCTTGCTCTTAAGTTATGACATCATAAGTGTGAGCTAAGCTTAGAAAAAAAAATTCTAGAGCCTTCTAGGACCCCCCCTTCATGGCCGGCCACATACCCCCCCCAACCTCTATAAATAGATGCACCAAAAACCCATTTTTATTCTCAAAACATAGCCAAATTCTTGCTATTTTTCAGCACAAAATCCGTGGGTTTGGGGGAGAGAAAGAGAGGAAAGAAAAACTAAAAATTCTTGAGGGCTTTTGCTTGTAGAGTGCTCGGGTTTACTAGGGAGAAACAAGAAAAAAATTTGAGAGGTTGGAGACCCATTTTTGGCTGCTGTGGCCGTAGGTTTGGGGAGGAGAAATAAGAGAGGAAAGCTGGAAAAATTTGAGGGGAAAACCTTGTCGAAGGTTCGGCTCTTGAGTGGATCAGCCAAGAAAAATTTTTGGTGGCCAAACTAGGGAGCAGCCGAGTGGAAGGAAGCCAAGGGGAAGAAAGGAGATTTGGGATTTCAAACCCTAACTTGGGTTTAAGGTAAACTCTTGAACCAATCCTTTAATTAAGTTCAATTCTAGCAATTTAATTGTGGTTCAAGTTGGTTTGTAAGGAAATAAGTCCACATTTAATTTCTAAGCCCTAGATGTGTTAGTGTGTGCTTGGTTAGGGATTAGGGTGTGCTTGGCTTGTTTATGATGTTTGCTTGCATGAGTTATGCTTGAAAAATTGTTAGGATGCATGCTAGATGTGATTGGTATGTCCCCTAATTTTTGGTCACAAAATCTGCCCAAGATAGTGCTTGTGTGGCTGCTAGTTCAATGGTGTATGTGATGGTGTATGCTTGATCATGATGCTAGGCTAGAAACCATGCGGTCAAAGGAATAGGGCTTTCGGTTTAGGGCTGCATGGGCACATGGGATTGACAGGCTTGGATATATGAGATGTTAGAAATGCTGTGTGTCTGGTATATAGGCTCCCGAAGTGATCGGTCGAGATAGAATCCGCGAATTAGGACGTAAACCGGACTAAGCAACCGAAACTGTCAGTTCGGATTTGAAACTGGCCAGTTTCGGGAAAGTGGAAATTTAAGGCCTTTAGAGGCCGAACTGGGTAAAACTCAAAACATGAAAGTTGTTCGGAAGGGTTTTTCCTAAGGGACATTGCAAGCAGAATCTCAAAATAAGGCTCTAATGACCTCCGTTTTTAACAAAACCCATGGCTGGTCTGCCCAGACCCAGTTTTCAGGATCAGCCAGTTCAAATGAAAACTGACGCAAATGCAAGCAGAATTAAATTTTTTATAAAACAAAAAAGTTTTAGCATTTTTCGAGAGCTACAACTTTTGTGAAGACAAGTTTTTCAAATTCCGAATGGATCTTTAAACTGACACTGTTTTCCGAAGACTGTGTAGTGAACAGAAAATTCCTGCACATGATTTTCTAAAACTAATTCAGAAAAACTGTTTTTCTTCTCAAAATCACTGTTTTGACTATGGAAACTGTTCCAAAGGCAGTTTCCAGCCCTAAATGATTTTTATAAAGATCCGTTTCGAAAACATGAATTTTTTTATAAGTCTCCATTTCAAAAACCACAAATTTTAAGGTTTCGGATTTGAAATTCCAAAACTTACAAAAGTAAGAAAAATGAGATTTTAAACCCAATGTCTTCAAGATAAGGAAAATGGAATTTTAAGCCAAGGTAAAGCAAAATGAACATAATAGGCGATTTTCAGTCCTTAATGATTTTAAGGAGCCCTGTTTTAAGAAAATGAATTTTTACAAGTTAAGAAAAGAGTTTTGGGACTTATTCACCAAAAACTTTCCAAGTTAAAGAAAATGAGTTTTAAACCAAAAGTTTGACCTTAAGGGTTACCCAATATAACCCTAAGGATACCAAGGTTAATAAATTGGGCCAAGACTTAGGGTTATTGATAAGATAATAATCCAATGGATTACGGATCAAGTAAAAGTAAGACAAAAGCCCAAGGAAAAAGAAAAGAAAGTGACCAATCAAGTTAACAAGAGGTATTAGAGGGGACATACAACTAGGGTTGTTCATGGATGTTGGTTAGGATACCAACATCATATATCATGATTTATGGTAAGATAAGATAACCTTATCTTACACCTTGATTGAAACAGGAATAGGAATCTGTCGATATATCACGAGGAACGATACGTCAAGAGCATAGGACCTCAAGTAAGTACAAACCTCGCCTGTGGTATGGAAATAATAAAATATTTTCAAGTATGCTATGTTTCTTGCTATGTTATGTAATGCCACGTTCTTAAGATATCATGTTTTAAAGACGCCATGTTTTCAAGTATGCTATGTTTTAAAGATGTCATATGTTAAAGATGTTTTAAAAATGTTTTAAGGTTGTCATGTTTTAAAGATGTCAAGTTTTAAAGGATGTTGAGTTTTTAAAGAATGCTACGTTTCGAAGGTGCCACGTTTTCAAAAAAGTGACATGTTTTAAGAAGCTCATGTTGCAAAAATGCCATGATTTATGTTATGTAAAGTATGCCATGTGTATGATTTTGTGACATCATGAGGTATGTTCACTAATGATAAACCACTTGGTAAAAATACACAAGTAAAGTGTCGTACCAACCTCCCGAAGGTGAAGGGTCTTTCATGTTCAAGTTCAAGTTTATGTTTTCCAGAACTGTTAGGGACCTTGCAATCCCTAACTTTATCTGGAAAGCGCGCATCTGGTACGTACACAAGGGGCCCACATGTTAAAGAAAGATAATAAGTTCAAGTTAAAAATGGATGCATAAACGAATATAAATGGTTCATGCATATGTTAAATGATGAATGCTATGTTTTTAAGATGTTTAAAATGAAAATTTTTTTGTGAGATTAAAGTTTGTACTTGCTGAGTGAAAGCTCATCAGATACATTCCATACTGCAGGTAAAGATAAAAGACCTGTAGCTTTACTTGGTGGGCTTAGAGACGATGCAGCAAGTGAAGGGCGGTGTGGGATACCACTACGCAATATTTTTTGCAAAATATTTTAAGTTATGAGGTTTTACATGTATATTTAAGAAACGTGCTAGGGTTTATTTTCAAGTCACGATTTCAAAACGAAGTTCAAGTATTCAAGTTTTAAAAGTAAGAAAGAAGAAAAAAAAAATTTATTCTGAAATTTTCTTCAAGTTAAGTTTTTAAGATCATGGATTAAGACAAACAAGTAAGGTAACGACCCCCCTCCCCATTCGCGTGGTCGGCCCTACGTGGGTGGTCAGGGCGTTATAGGTTTGGTATCAGAGCGGTATCCTGCTAGCCTACTTCACTTCGCTTTACATCGTCTCCGCAATGGCCCAAGTAAGTTAAATTATGTTAAGTAATGAGTTTATCTCATTAATATTTCAAGGGGAATGATACCCATAATATTTTTGGATTTTATGGGATCACATATGATATACATATGTATTTCCATGACCCTAGAAACTACCATGATGGGTATGTAAGAGAGTAAGCTAATGATAATGATGATGATAATGATAATGACGATGATGATGATGATGATGATGTGAAGAAGATCATGATGAGTTATGGTATTCCCAAGAAAGAACATGATAAGATATGGATAAAGGAATGGGTATAGAAATGTGAAGAATTAGAAGTTAGAAATAGAAGATGGTTCGCCGCGCATACGAACGAACTAAAGTTTTGCAAGAGTCTAATCTTGCAATGATAGAAGCTAAGTTACGATTGCTAGAAATGGGCTTTAAAAGCAACTGACATAATATAGTCTTTTCTGCATTTTCTTTCGGGTGGGAATTCAGTTGTATAAAATGGAAAAAAAATAAACTAGCAGAATACGATTTGGGTGAGCAAAACAATTTATGAAGAGATGTAAATAAGAAATGATCAATATTTAGTAGAATGCGTTTTGGGTTCTATCAGAATAATTTTTGGACAAAATACAAACCGAAAAGAATTCAATTATATGCCTGAAAAAAGTAATATACTGAATTACATTTCAGTAGAATCCAAAAAGTATTCTATTATGAACTCTCTGGTGATCGACACCATTGATCAGATTCATAGACTTCCGGCTATCTTTGTCAATATAGAAAAGTATTATGGTAGAACCAAGCATACTAGATTCCAAATAAAATAGATCATACTGTTGGAAAAAATAGATCTGATATCAGAGTTACGGAACAACAAAAGTTTTAAAAAATTTTATACTGATTTAGAAAAGAAGCTCATGATGTACATAACAATAAATTAAATACATGATTAAACATACCTTATTTCTCAGATTTCGGAATTGTTAGAGCATCGACTAACGTGTCTTCTTTACTATTCTCGAGTCCCTACGTCTCAGAGTGTGTGCAGGCACACGTGCTATGAATTGAAGCGATCTGTAATTCTTCCGAAGTCTAGATCCCACTTTCTCAATCCCGATGTACCTCGTTGAGAATTCGAATCTGATTCGTTCTTCAAAACTACAAAAGAGGAATCGGTTAACTTTTTATGAAAAATATCACTCGATTTAACCTTCCTCACAGTTTTGATTCAATGGAAATTTCTCTCTTTTTCTCACACTTGGACGAATTTTCTTAAGCACAAAAACCTAGTTTTTTGTGTTTTCTCTCTCCCCCAAAACCGTCCACTATGAGTATAAGATGATGGATTGATTTTTTTTTTTCAAGAACCCTTAGCCTTTATATAATACTCCAATTCTTCTTCAAAAATATCTCCTAGTTGAAAAATAATTAATAATTATTTTTCTGGATAATCTTTTAAACTAAAGGATCATTCAAATTTCAGACTAGGTTTTTTAAACCTTATGGATGGTTTTTTGCTAGAAGAAGGGTCAAAAATTCATCCTCCACATAATGTGGAGGTTGGTTGATGGTTCAAATTTAAATCACGAATCTAGACTAGTCAAAAAAATCTTAATCCTATCTAGATTCAAACTGCTTTTAAACTTTTGAATTTAAAGAAGATTCTCTTATTGGAATTTAAATAAATTTTTCAACAAACATTATATGTATTTAATTAATTTAAATAAATAGAATATTTTACATTTCCTTTCCACCAAAAAAAACGTGTACCATTATTTAAGAAAAGAAAATCTATCAAATAAGCTCCATTATTTAAATCAATTAATAATTTAATATTTGGAATATATTTAAATAATTTTGAAACAAAATCTTCTTCCCCCATCCATTAAAAACCCGTACACTATTAATTAGGAGAGAAAAATTTTGTTTTAAAAAATTAAATAAGTCAAACACAATCTTATTTCCAAAATTCAATTAATCAAAATAATAAACAAATAATTATTTTATTTACAACCAGTCATATGTTGACAAATTACATTATTTGTCTATATTAATTTCATATGTCCAATCTTTTCTGGGATTGCATGTAAGAGAGTACCATGTCTTAATAGACATTTTAAATTCCCATTTAATTTACCAATCTCATTAGGAACAAATCCCGAGACGTTTCGTGGAACTTTATGAGCTAGTAGAGGAACTCGACGGAAATATATAAAGAGGCTCCTATAATGGTGAAAAATTCATCACAGATTAATTATTCATCAATTATCAACTTCAGGACTGTTCCACTAAAAGTCTGAAACTGAACTCTCGTTCACATACCGTATTATGAAAGCTCTCTAATGTAGTACTTCTTCTATGATTTCTTCATCGCTTGCTTAATCCCCATATGTTAGCCATGATTGAATTAAGGACTTTTTCTATTTTACCTTTTCAATCATTTTAACTTAAAGTTCCATTATTCTCCATTGAAAAAACCACCAATTATAGAGCCATACAATCGGTAAACCATCAGAGAACACAAAGTAAACCGATGGTCAAGATCTTTTTATATTATCTTTCAATTCCCGAATAATGCCTTTAAGTAGATAACATGTACTATTGTTAAGATAGCTATGGATTCCGTACCTATGAATCTTAATTTCTCTATCCATAAGTCATACACCCAAAACATAAGTATATTGACCATCAATTATTAGTGTCTCACCTATAGTGGATCAAAGTGCATAAGTTATGGATGCGAACGCAAGTATTCATTTCAGGATTACGATTAATGCAGGATGATAATCAAAGCGTCATTGATTCTTATAAACAGAATTATTAAACCGAATCAATTAATACCTTAGGTCCAGTCCAATGTCATACCTCAATACTGGTATACATTTAAATTTCTACTCGGAACATATCCGATGGTCAAGACAAACCATCCTTCAAGAAAGTAGACAACCTTTACAATCTTATCATGAATAAGGTCCCCAAATCTTATTCCATCGATTGCGGACCATTTATTTAGACGTTATCAAATTACCATGTCTTCTATGTATACCCCATATACATATGGTAATCCGATATATTACCAACAGCCTAGGAGTATTTTATGTTTGCTCAAAATAATCATATAATCAACAAATGAGAGTAAATTCCATCGATTACGGACCATTTATTTAAATTGTTATCAGATTACCACGTCTTCTATGTATACCCTATATACATATGGTAATCCGATATATTACCAACAGCCTAGGAGTATTTTATGTTTGTTCAAAATAATCATACAATCAACAAATGAGAGTAAATAGGACACGATTTATTAAATATAGATAACATCTTTTTATTAATATTAAAAATTTCATATTTACAGAAAATCCCTAGAATTGATTTTCTATCCTTAGGGTACATATAGATTCCAACAATCTCCTACTTGACCTAAGCGAGTAAATGTGACATATTACGCATCCCCATGCCTTCAACGTGTTCCTCGAATCTTCTGGCTACTAAAGTCTTCGTGAACAGGTTGGCAAGTGTAATAACTAAATTTTTCAACGTTACGATTTCTTATAAAGAAAATTTAAGTTGTACCATGAGGTATTTATGAAAAAACCCGATTATGGGTTTTTATTAAATTTTGTGAGTTCTTATGATTTTATAAGACTCAAAAATGATTGCTTAATCAAGCATGTAACCTTTTGAGCAAAAAGGGAAGAAAAATTCTATGATTTTATATTGGTTAAAGTTTGACTGAAAAAAGTCAAAGTTGACGAGAAAGTCAAAGTTTGACTAGAAAGGTCAAAGATATGACGGTACTATTATATGTTAAGCATTATGGAAAATATACTGCGAAAACCGTCTTTACGGACAAGATAGCATGAATAAGATTTAAAACCACCATAGAAAAATCAAGTACTCTAATTAGGATATCAAGGGCCAAATGGCTTTAAGCTATAAGAAAAATTTTATACAGTCCATTTTTACACAGATAAATTTTGGACTGCAGTTCAGTGTAGCAATACTGTGTATTAGTGAGAACAGTATTGGAAATATCTGTGTTAGCATAAAAGTGGACTGCATATTAAGGAAAAAGCCAAACAAGCCTTAAGGGAGCTTACATCACCTAATCACCAATTAATGACATCATTTCTTTAATTAAAAGAAATGATAGAAAGAAATATTAGTTGGTTCTAGAATGAAGTGGCCGGCCACCTAAGACCCCTTTTGGGCAAATAAATCCTAGTTCAAGGACTTTTGCGCAATTTTGAAAAGTTTCAAGTCACCTATAAATAGGTGGAGGGGGGGTGGACCATTTGGTTCACAAATTTGAGAAATCTAGCCAAACTATGCCGAAATTTTCCCTCTCAAAAACTGAACTCAAGAAGAAAAGAAGAAGAGAGAAAAAATTAAAAACCCAAACGGAAAAGCCTTAAGGGTGGTCGGATTTTTAGCTAGAACCACAAGCAAAGGTTGGAAAAATTTTGGTACCCATTTAGGCTAGGAGGCCAGTTGTGGGGAAGAAAAAAAAAGGAGAAGAAAAAGTGAAGGAGGAGAGGTCCAAGGTGGCCGGATTTTGGTGAGAAACAAGTTGGAGGGGCCGAAATTTTTGGAACCCCATTAGTAGAGGGAGGCCGGTTATGTAGGTGCCAAGGAGAAAGGGAAAAGCTTGAGCCAAGCAAGCCAATTCTTGTGTTGAATCAAGGTAAATCTTCCTTGGCCCTAAGCTTTTTAAATTGAGCTTCAATTTAGAAATTTAAGTGTATTTCAAGTTGGTTTGTAAAAGCTTAAGCTCAATTTAGTTTTCTTGCCCTAGTTTAGAAATTTAGGATTGGTGCTTGATTTAGGTGTTAGGTGGTTTATTTTGCCAAGTTATGCATAATTTTATGCTTTTGTTGCATAAAATTAGGGTTTACATATTTGATGCTTGTTATGATTGTATGTCCTCAAATATGTGAGAATGATGTAGAATGTGCATGTTAGGTTGCTAGAGATGTAGGAATGGTTTGTTCAAACCTAAAACTCTTGCAAACCCTAGTTGATGCAATTCATCAATGGTTTGCATGAGTATGATCGGGTTATGTGAATGATGGGTTGGTACGTTAGAAGATGCTGCATGTCTGATTTCTAGGCTCCCGCGTGTTCGGTTGAGTTAGAATGCGCAAATTAGGACGTAAAACCAACTTAAGCAAGAAAACTACCAGTTCGGGTAAAACTGGCTAGTTTTCTGGAAAACCAGATTTAAGGCCCTTAAAGGCCGAATTTGAGAAAACTTAAAACATGAAAGTTGTATAGAAGGGTTTTTCCTAGGAGGTACCATGGATCGTTTTCCAAAATAATGCTCCAACGGCCTCGGTTTTTATAAAAATCCGAGCCTGACCGTGCCCAGATTTCATGTACGGCCAGGTGGGTTCAACAGGAAATAAGAGTGGGTTAGAGTCCGAACTGGGTTTTGTGCAAAATACAAAAGTTGTAGGGTTTTTTGAGATCTAAAACTTTTGTGAAGATAACATTTTTTAATTCAACCCAGATTTTGTAAATAAAATTGGATTTCTAAAAACTGTGCAGGAAACAGGAAATTCCTGCACGGGATTTTCTAAAACAGTGCAGGAAAAGGATATTCTTGCACCAACACTGATAATTTGATTGTGAAAATTGTTCTAACGGCAGTTTCCAACACTTAATAATTTTACAAGCCCCACTCTAAGAGCCAAAATTTTTCTTAAAATTGAACAAAGGATTTTTGTATAAAAAGGATTTAAAATTGCCAAGTTTTCCAAGATAAAGGAAAATGGATTTTTGAAACCAAATTGTATTAAAGTTTGGTAATAAGATGATGACGGACGGTAAACGGAAGGGATACCCGTATTGCTAAATTGGGGCCAAAGCCCAAGTTTACCCATAGTCATCCAATAGGATCCAACTTAAGAAATTGGGTTTTAGTAGCCCAATAGAAATTGACCAAAATTTGACCAAGTTGGTTCACACCAAAGGTTATCCAATGTAACCCAATAAGATACTAAGTTTAATTATTGGGCTAAGTATGTTAAGGCTTAGGCCCAGGGTTAGGATGATAACCTAACCCTACTTGAGTATGTATGGGGGACATATAACTAAGACTATGTATGAATGTTGGTTAGATCACCAACATTTTATGATTATGATTACGAACCCTTACCTACGTCCTTTATTATAGCAGGAGGTAGCCTGCTGTTGTGTCCCGACTTAGAGCAGCATTATATTGGACATAGCAGACGAGGTAAGTACAACTCCACCTACAGCATAGGCTTTTGTTGTGTTACTTGCCTAGTATGTCTAATGCTATGATGTACGTTATGATGTATGCTATGATGTATGCTGTGATGTATGTTAGAATTATGTGATGCTAGGATATGATGTAGACTATGTTAAGTTTATGATATGGTTATGTTATGATGTACGATATGTCAAGTTCATGGCTATGTTATGATGTAAGTTATGTTAAGCTTATGTTATGGCTAAGATATGATTTATGTATGTGTGACATCATGAGGCATGTTCATCAATTCTTATGATAAGAACAAGATCAAGAATGAGATGATGAAAAGTAAGCATGATAGCAAGCAAGCTTGCCTATGTTGTACCAACCCGCGTCAGGTCGGGTTGGACTATGGTTTGAGTTGGAAATGGATTGGCCGTCCCAACTACTCTATAGTTATGTACCCGGTATGGACACTTATGATAAGGGGCCCATTAGTAAGTTAAGTTATCAAAGAAGGTTATGAAAGAATAAGACAGCATAATGAAGCATAATCGGCTCATGTATGGAAAATGTTATGTTATGTTACGCTATGTTATGTTATGACATGTTATGTTAGGTTTTGTGTTGTGTCGCGGTATATAGTAGTTGTACTTGCTGAGCGAAAGCTCATTGTCTTACGTCTATGCTGTAGGTAAGCAACCTACGGGCAACCTCTGATGCAAGATGGGGGAGCGTGGCAGGGCAAGCTGTGAAATGTGGGAATAATAGCCGCTACGCGTTTTGTCATTTTTTGTATATTGTTTTATGTTCGAACATCTTTATTTAATTATTGTTCATATGATCGTACGCTCCGAAAAAAAAAATTTTCACTAATTTGGTTGAGTAAGTAATTACGTTATATAAGACAAGTTCAGTATGTATGTATGTACAGTAACGGCCTGTGCTAGGCGGGTCGTTACAGAGTTGGTATTAGAGTAGTTTCCTGCTATTCGATTTCACAGTCTGCCTGCTATCGTCACCATCATTCTAAGTTGAATTTATTTTTAAGCATAAATATTTATTTTGTGATTATGTTATGGTAGACTCGACAACATGGATCCTGACCAAGTAGACGAGGATCAGGACACAGTAACGTCATTTTATGAGTCGCATCCCCTATTGTTTGACGGTACGAGACAGACAGTATCATTAGCGGCATGGCTGTATGATATGGAGTTGATCTTCCGTATCTGTCATATCGAGGCTCGCTTACAGGTCTCTCTAGCCAGTCAATGTTTGATAGCGGACGCCCGACTGTGGTGGATGACGTTGGGCGAGAGAGAGATGTCGAGTCGTACCTGGGCACATTTCCGTGCTATAGTGATCGCGCGTTATGGGCCGGTACCTGACGAGGGAGCAGATGTGCCGTATCATGATCCTGAGATTTATCAGGATATGCATCACACACGATACCTTAGTTACGTAGTCGACTAGCATGCTTATCCCTACAAGTCCATAAGTCATTATTGTCGGAGGTTTTAGGAGGCCATGTTACCTCACATCCCACCGAACTTGCCTAGCCCAGAGATGTAGGCGCTATTGATACTGCGGAACGGGTTACCTTCCCAGATTAGACAGTTCGTTCCAACACCCATGCCTGGGATGATAGTCGGCAACATGATCGACGACATTTTGGAGGCTGAGATAATTACTCATATGATGCAGGCCGACGCTTACGTAGATGATTATCAGGTACCCATTGATGACGCTGGTATAGGGGAGCCAGTATACGAGACGGGTCCAGCTTTTCCTGAGGATCCGATTCCCGCAATTCCACTGCAGGAGGTGCCAGCCCAGGAGGCTGAGGATGAGATGGATGCCGAGGGCCAGGACGCTGCCAACATTATCGCTGCTTCGGAGGATCAACCGGAAGATCTCCCAATTATCAACATCTCAAGCGACGAAGAGGAAGATGAAGAGGACATAGAGCAAGAGCCAGAGCAAGGAGGCTGGGTGGAAGACGTAGAGGATTTCAACAACGACCTGAAGGAGATTTTGTTTGATGACGGAGACTGGGAGGTAGACTCCGACGCTTCCTCCGTGGTTACAATCGAGTACGTAGATTAGACCTAGATCGACCATGTATATATTTTGACCTTAGGACCGACTTGTACTAGCTTATTCCTTTTTGACGATAGACTTGTACTTATGTATGATGGTAAAGTGGTAGTCACTTCCATCTCAGTTTTGATCATGTATGATGGTAAAGTGATAGACACTTCCATCGCAGTTTTGACCATGTATGTACAGTATGATGTAACAAATATGTATTTACAGTATTGTAAATATGATGTACTTTTTGTAAGTATACAAAAAGACAGTTCAAGCACGAGATATATGATAAGAATATGTTATGTTACGAAAGCCATGTTATGATAAGTTATGATAAGATATGATAAGCATATGATGTGATACTATTATGTCATGGTATGATAAGTATGACAATGTTATGATATGACGTATTGAGGTATGATATGATATGATATGCATGAAAGAAAGGATATTAATAGTACGATAATATCTTTTCTTATGACTTAATAGGATTAGAAGATGGTACGCCCTCGCAGAACGATACCTGTAAATCCACCTGAGCTAGATCTCGTGACCGTTGTAGCTAATCTGCAACGGCAGCTGTTAGAGCAACAGCAAGAAACGGATATACTTTGAGTGCAGATAGCTCAAATGAACCAGAGACCTCAGAATAACGAGGTTCCTCCTCAAGGTAACAGAGTACCTCTAGTAGTACCTCCGGTACCAGATATTCAACCAGAGGTCCAGCCAGAAGTTCCACGGAATGCTGAAGTTCTGATAGCACCCACTGGAGGACAAGTGAACCTACCACCAGTAAGAGAAGATTTACTGTACGAACGATTTAGGCGAATGAAGGCGCCTGAATTCGAAGGACCGACTGACCCAATAGCCGCTAATAACTGATTGATTGATATCCAACTCATTTTGGATTTCATTTAGCTAACAGAGCTGGAAAAAGTTCTCTGTACTTCTTTTGCTGTCAAGAAGGACGCACGACACTGGTAGATGACCGTCCAGATGCATCGAGATGTTATGACCATGAGCTGGAAAGATTTTGTGACGGAGTTCCGTACCATGTATTACAATAGGGAAATCCTTGCAGCTCAACAAGATGAGTTTACGAATTTAAAACAAGGGTCAACGACGGTCATGGAAGCTGTAAAGAAGTTTGAACAGTTAGCTCGACTGTGCCCGGATCTGGTACTGAGCGAAACAGAGAAGGTAAGAAGAATGATGAAAATGTTCCGGACAGACATTGCCAAGCAAGTGAGTACTAGCAGTAACCCACCTACCCTGGTATCCGATTGTGTAAGTCGGGCGATAAGAGCAGAATATTGGATCAACCAGGACAAGGAAGCAAGGGCTCAAATCTTTAAGACCAAAAAGGAGGAGAAGGCTATAGTAAAGCCAACACAGCCCCGACAGAGTTCAGAAACATATCCGAAAGGCCAGACTTGCAACCCCATCCAAAGTTCCAAACAGTTCGGGAAGAACAAAAGAAAAGGGAATTTCACTGGCCAGGGTCAACAAAGAAACTACCCTCAGAAGAAGAATAACATAGGAAAGGAGAGTAATAACGATGAATACCCCGTATGCGCCAAATGCGGAAGGAGACACCCGGGAGTGTGTAGAATGGGGATGAATGCTTGCTACCTTTGTGGCAAAGAGAGGCACTATGCAAGGAACTGCACCCTAAACAACCAAAACCAAAACCCTCCACACCCAAACCGGAACACAAGTAGCCAGTTGCATGCAGTCCAAGCGAGGCTTGAAGGACCCTCGATTGCGCAAGGCAGACTAGAGGCTCCTGAACCCCAAGCCAGGATTTATGCCTACACTAAGGGAGATGCTGAAGCAGGGACTTCGCATGTGGTGACAGGTCAGATTTCTATCGCCACCTATGATGCAATTACGTTGTTTGATTCTGGTGCCACTCAGTCGTTCGTATCCTTGGAGTTCATCCAGAAATTAGGAAAACCTCTTTGCCATCCGGAGAAATTTTATAGTCCAATTTTTGGATGTGAAATACTCCCGTGGTCATCTGTGGCAGATAATTGTTTGTAGATCTCGTCGCGATCAAGCTTCAGGATTTCGATGTGATCTTAGGAATGGATTTTTTAGGCAAGTACAATGCTAAGATTGACTGCCGAAAGCGTTGTGTAATGTTCAGCCCTTACGGTGAGGAGGAGTTTAACTTCTACGGACAGTCCCGGAGCTCAGCCACCAGATTAGTTTCGGCAATAAAGGCTTGGAAGATGTTAGCTAATGGATGTCAAGGATATTTAGCTAACATGGTGGACAAAGATCAAGAAGCGGAGTTAACACCGGAAGATGTTCCTATTGTAAACGAGTATGTGTATATCTTTCCAAAGGATTTACCAGGACTTCCGCCGGAATGAGAAATTTCGTTTGAGATCGAGTTGTTACCTGGAGCTGCACCAATATCGAAAGTACCTTACCGTATCGCACTTGCTGAACTTAGAGAGCTTCAAGTGCAGTTACAAGAACTACTTGACAAGGGATTCATCCGACAAAGTCACTCTCCGTGGGGAGCACCTGTTTTATTCGCTAAAAAGAAGGATGGATCATTACGCATGTGTATTGATTACTGCGAGCTGAACAAGATTACAATCAAGAACAAGTATCCCCTTCCGAGGATTGATGACCTTTTTGATCAACTCAGGGGAGTAGTAGTGTTTTCGAAGGTCGATCTGCGATCAGGCTATCATCAGCTCAGGATCAAGGAGTCGGATATCTCCAAAACGGCTTTTCGAACGCGTTACAGGCATTATGAGTTTTTGGTTATGCCATTTGGATTAACCAATGCCCCAACTGCTTTTATGGACCTTATAAACCGTGTGTTCAAGGAATATTTAAACAAGTTCGTTATTATCTTTATTGATGATATTTTAATTTACTCAAGGTCCAAAGAGGAACATGAGCATCACCTTAGGTTAGTGATGGAGACGCTAAGACGGAATCAGCTATATGCCAAGTTCACAAAATGTGAATTTTGGCTGGAGAAAGTTCATTTCTTGGGTTATGTGGTTCTAAATGAAGGAATATCCGTAGACCCTGCGAAAGTGGAGGCGGTCAGTACATGGCCGGTATCCAAGAATATTACGGAAATAAGGAGTTTTCTTAAATTAGCTGGATACTACCGACGATTCATCAAGGGATTTTCCAAGATTGCTGCACCACTAACAGCCCTTTCTGGAAAAGGGAAGAAATTTGAATGGACCCAGAAGTGCGAGGAGAATTTTCAAGAGCTCAAGAGGAAGTTGACAAGTGCGCCGGTATTAATAATTCCGGATGTTGATGCAGGAAATTTTACGATTTACAGTGATGCTTCTAAAAGTGGATTAGGAGCTGTCTTGATGCAAAATGGGAAGGTAGTAGCCTTCGCATCACGACAACTGAAGATTCACGAAAGGAACTATCCTACGCATGATTTGGAGCTAGCAGCAATAGTTTTCGCACTCAAGATTTAGAGACACTATTTGTATGGAAACAAATGTGAGATCTACACCGATCATCAAAGTCTCAAATATATTTTTACTCAGAAAGAGCTCAATATGAGGCAACGTAGATGGTTAGAACTTGTAAAGGACTACGATTGTGAGATCCTTTACCACCCTGGAAAGGCAAACAGGGTAGTAAATGCCTTAAGTAGGAAATCCGTAGGCATACTGATGTCTATTGGAGCGTTTCCTAAGCATTTACAAAGGGAGATTTCTGATTTCAACTTGGAGATGATAACAGGAAAATTGTCTTCTTTGACCCTCCAATCCAATCTGCTGGATTCCATTAAGTCGCATTAAGGAAAGGATTCCTTTTTGCTAAAAGCGCAACTTTTTGACAGAAAGAACAAGGAGTTTAAGACCTCTGCTAATGGTGTCATATACTTCAAAGAAAGAATTTGTGTTCCTGACTTTGAATTTTTAAAGGATCAGATAATGTCAGAAGCACATAAAATGCCATATTCGGTACATCCAGGAGCTTCCAAGATGTACAAGGATCTCCGAGAGAATTATTGGTGGCCAAATATGAAGAATGAAGTGGCAGAATACGTGTCAAAGTGCCTAACTTGTCAAAAAGTTAAGGCTGAACACCGACATCTTGGATGAGATTTGCAGAAAATAGAGCTTCCTGAATGGAGATGGGAGCAAACTATTATAGATTTTGTAGTAAGATTGCCTAGACTACAAGTGGGAATGACACGATTTGGGTTATTATGGATAGATTAACCAAATCAGCCCACTTTATTGCGATTAAGGCCACCTTTTCAGTAGAAAAATTGACTGAAATTTACGTATCCCAGGTCGTTAGACTACATGGAATACCAAAATCGATCATCTCAGACCGTGATGGACGTTTCACCTCTCGATTTTGGACAAGTGTCCATAATGCCATGGGGTCGAAATTAAAGTTCAGTACGACATTTCACCCCCAAACTGATGGTCAATCGGAACGAACCATCCAGACACTTAAGGATATGCTAAGATCATGTGTCTTGGATTTCAAAGGAAATTGGGATCAGAAGTTACCATTGATCGAATTTTCGTATAACAACAGTTATCATGCTTCGATTGGCATGGCCCCATTTGAAGCATTATATGGAAAGAAATGTCGATCTCCTATTCATTGGCAGGAAGTTGGAGAGAAACAACTGCAAACAACCGATTTCATCAAGAAGACCTCTGAAGATATCAAGAAGATTAAACAGAGGCTCGACATAGCTTTCAGCAGACAGAAAAGTTATGCCGATAAACGTAGAAGGCCTTTAGAATTTCAAGTTGGAGATGCTGTGTTCATCAAGATTGCTCCTATGAAAGGAGTAAAGCGATTTGGCAAAAAGGGGAAGCTTAGTCCGAGATATACAGGACCGTTTGAAATCCTCGAGAGGATTGGGAAAGTAGCCTACAAGCTTGCCTTACTGCCAGAATTAGCTTCGATGCATAACGTTTTCCATGTCTCGATACTAAAGAAGTATGTACCAGATCCTTCCGATGTCCTTAGTCAAGAACCAGTGGAGGTTCAAACTGACTTAACCTATGAAGAAAGGCCGATTCGAATTTTGGATCGGGAGGAAAAGGTCCTAAGAAATAAAACCATTCCTATGGTTAAAGTGTTATGGCGGAACCACAAGATTGAAGAGGCAACCTGGGAATTAGAAGATGAGATAAGAGAGAACTACCCCAGTTTGTTCTAATTTTCGAGGATGAAAATTTTTAAGGGGGGTAGATTGTAATAACTAAAATTTTCAATGTTACGATTTCTTATAAAGAAAATTTAAGCTGTACCATGAGGTATTTATGAAAAAACCCGATTATGGGTTTTTATTAAATTTTGTGAGTTCTTATGATTTTATAAGACTCAAAAATGATTTCTTAGTCAAGCATGTGACCTTTTGAGCAAAAAGGGAAGAAAAATTCTATGATTTTATATTGGTCAAAGTTTGACCGAAAAAAGTCAAAGTTTGATGACTAGAAATGTCAAAGATATGACGGTACTATTATATGTTAAGCAGTATGGAAAATATATTATGAAAACCGTCTTTACGGACAAGAAAGCATGAATAAGATTTAAAACCACCATAAAAAAATTAAGCACCCTAATTAGGATATCAAGGGCCAATGGCTTTAAGCTATAAAAAAAATTTTATGCAGTCCATTTTTACACAGATAAATTTTGGACTGCAGTTTAGTATAGCAGTACTGTGTATTAGTGAGAACAATATTGGAAATATCTGTGTTAGCATAAAAGTAGACTGCATATTAAGGAAAAAGCCAAACAAGCCTTAAGGGAGCTTACATCACCTAATCACCAATTAATGACATCATTTCTTTAATTAAAAAAATTGATGGAAAGAAATATTGGGTGGTTCTAGAATGAAGTGGCCGGCCACCTAAGACCCCTTTTGGGCAAATAAATCCTAGTTCAAGGACTTTTGGGTAATTTTGAAAATTTTCAAGTCACCTATAAATAGGTGGAGGGGGTGGACCATTTGGTTCACAAATTTGAGAAATCTAACCAAACTATGCCGAAATTTTCCCTCTCAAAAACCGAACTCAAGAAGAAAGGAGGAAGAGAGAAAAAATTAAAAACCCAAAGGGAAAAGCCTTAAGGGTGGTCGGATTTTTAGCTAGAACCACAAGCAAAAGTTGGAAAAATTTTGGTACCTATTTAGGCTAGGAGGCCGGTTGTGGGGAAGGAAAAAAAAGGGAGAAGAAAAAGTGAAGGAGGAGAGGTCCAAGGTGACCGGATTTTGGTGAGAAACAAGTTGGAGTGGCCGAAATTTTTGGAACCCCATTGGTAAGCCGGTTATGTAGGTGCTAAGGAGAAAGGAAGAAGCTTGAGCCAAGCAAGCCAATTCTTGTGTTGAATCAAGGTAAATCTCCTTTGGCCTTAAGCCTTTTAAATTGAGCTTCAATTTGGAAATTTAAGTGTATTTCAAGTTGGTTTGTAAGAGCTTAAGCTCAACTTAATTTTCTTGCCCTAGTTTAGAAATTTAGGATTGGTGCTTGATTTAGGTGTTAAGTGGTTTATTTTGCCAGGTTATGCATAATTTTATGCTTTAGTTTCATGAAATTAGGGTTTACATGTTTGATGCTTGTTATGGTTTTATGTCCCCAAATATGTGAGAATGATGTAGAATGTGCATGTTAGGTTGCTAGAGATGTATGGAATGGTTTGTTCAAACCTAAAACTCTTGCAAACCCGAGTTGATGCAATTCATCAATGGTTTGCATGAGCATGATCGGGTTATGTGAATGATAGGTTGGTACATTAGAAAATGCTGCATATCTGATTTCTAGGCTCCCGCGTGTTCGGTTGAGTTAGAATGCGCAAATTAGGACGTAAATCAACTTAAGCAAGAAAACTACCAGTTCGGGTAAAACTGGCCAGTTTTCTGGAAAACCGGATTTGAGACCCTTAGAGGCCGAATTTGGGAAAACTTAAAACACGAAAGTTGTAGAGAAGGGTTTTTCCTAGGAGACATTGTGAACTGTTTTCCAAAATAAGGCTCCAATGGTTCGGTTTTTATAAAAATCCGAGCCTGACCATGCCCAGACTTCATACACGGCCAGGTGGGTTCAACAGGAGATAAGAGTGGGTTAGAGTCCGAACTGGGTTTTGTGCGAAACATGAAAGTTGCAGAGTTTTTCGAGATCTAAAACTTTTGTGAAGACAACTTTTTCTAATTCAACCCAGAGTTTTAAATAAAATTAGATTTCTAAAAACTGTGTAGGAAACAGGAAATTCCTGCACAGGATTTTCTAAAACAGTGCAGGAAAAGGATATTCTTGCACCAACACTGATAATTTAACTGTGAAAACTGTTCCAACGGCAGTTTCCAACACTTAATAATTTTTACAAGTCCCACTCTAAGAGCCACAATTTTTCTTAAAGTTGAACAAAGGATTTTTGTATAAAAAGGATTTAAAATTGCCAAGTTTTCCAAGATAAAGGAAAATGGATTTTTGAAACCAAATTGTCTTAAAGTTTGATAATAAGATGATGACGGATGGTAAACGGAAGGGATACCCATATTGCTAAACTGGGGCCAAAGCCCAAGTTTACCCATAGTCATCCAATAGGATCCAACTTAAGAAATTGGGCTTTAGTAACCTAATAGGAGTTGACTAAAATTTGACCAAGTTGGTTCACACCAAGGGTTACCCAATGTAACCCAATAAGATACTAAGTTTTATTATTGGGCTAAGTATGTTAAGGCTTAGGCCCAGGGTTAGGATGGTAACCTAACCCTACTTGAGTATGTATGGGGGACATATAACTAAGACTATGTATGAATGTTGGTTAGATCACCAACATTTTATGATTATGATTATGAATCCTTACCTATGTCCTTTATTATAGCAGGAGGTAGCTTGCTGTTGTGTCCCGACTTAGAGCAGTATTATATTGGACATAGCAGACGAGGTATGTACAACTCTGCCTACAGCATAGGCTTTTGTTGTGTTACTTGCCTAGTACGTCTATTGCTATGATGTATGTTATGATGTATGCTATGATGTATGCTGTGATGTATGTTAGAATTATGTGATGCTAGGATATGATGTAGGGTATGTTAAGTTTATGATATGGTTATGTTATGATGTACAATATGTCAAGTTCATGGCTATGTTATGACGTAAGTTATGTTAAGATTATGTTATGGCTAAGATATGATTTATGTATATGTGACATCATGAGGCATGTTCACCAATTCTTATGATAAGAACAAGATCAAGAATGAGATGATGAAAAGTAAGCATGATAGCAAGTAAGCTTACCTGTGTAGTACCGACCCGCGTCAGGTCGGGTTGGACTATGGTTTAAGTTGGAAATGGACTGGCCGCCCCAACCACTCCATAGTTGCGCACCCGATACGGACACTTATGATAAGGGGCCCATAAGTAAGTTAAGTTATCAAAGAAGGTTATGAAAGAATAAGACAGCATAATAAAGCATAATTGGCTCATGCATGGAAAATGTTATGTTATGTTACGCTATGCTATGTTATGACATGTTATATTAGGTTTTGTATTGTGTCGCGGTATATAGTAGTTGTACTTGCTGCGCGAAAGCTCATTGTCTTATGTCTATGCTGTAGGTAAACAACCTACGGGCAACCTCTGATGCAAGATGTGGGAGCGTGGCAGGCAAGCTGTGAAATGTGGGAATGATAGCCGCTACGTGTTTTGTCATTTTATGTATATTATTTTATGTTCGAACATCTTTATTTAATTATTGTTTATACGATCGTACACTCCGAAAAAAAAAATTTCCGCTAATTTCGTTGAGTAAGTAATTACGTTATGTAAGATAAGTTCAGTATGTATGTATGTACGGTAATGACCTGTGCTAGGCGGATCGTTACAGCAAGATTGTCATCTGATGCGATTTTGCAAACCATCTCATTTCCACTTTCAACAAAGCCTCTGATAATGTGATATTTTCTATCAATGTGCTTACTCCTCTTATGATGCCTAGGATCCTTGGTATTAGCTACTGCTACACTGTTGTCATAGTAGAGCACCATAGCTTTATCCATACCAGGTATGACCTCAAGGTCACTAAGGAACCTGCGGGGCCATACCGCTTCCTTAGATGCCTCACTAGCAGCCACATATTCGGATTCCATGGTCGAGTTAACAATGCAAGATTGTTGTACACTCCTCCACACAATAGCATCACTTCCAAGGGTAAAGATAGATCCTGAAGTCGATTTCCTCGAATCCTAATCTAATTGAAAATCAAAATCTGTGTACCATACAGAAACAAGGTCCTGACCGGAATACACTAGCATATAATCCCACATTCTCCATAGATACTTGAGTATATGCTTGACCGCAATCCAATGGTTTGGTCCCGGATTCGATTGATATCGACTTACCATACCAACCACAAAACAAATGTCAGGCCTAGTGCATAACATAGCATACATAAGACTACCTACCGCAAATGCATAAGGTACATTTTTCATACGCTTCATTTCCTCTAATGTCTTGGGACAATCATCTCTAGAAAACTTGATTCCCATTCTGAAAGGTTGTGTATCTTTTTTTGGAATCTTTCATAGAAAACCTCTCAAGTACTTTATCAATGTATAAAGTTTGGGAGAGTGCTATCGTTTTGTTATTTCTATCTCTAAAGAGTTGAATTCCAAGAACATAACTAGCTTCTTCTAAGTCCTTCATGTCAAATTCTTTGGCCAACCACACTTTGACAGATGATAGTGTTGCCACATCGTTTTCAATAAGCAATATATCATCCATATAAAGTACAAGGAAAACCACCTTCTCGTTCTTGATACGTTTATAAACACATGGTTCATCAACGTTTTGTTCGAATCCATAGGTTTTGATCACTTGATCAAACCTAATATTCCAAGAACAAGATGCTTGCTCTAAACCATAGATGGATTTGAGCAACTTGCATACCTTGTCTTCTTGGCCCTTTGTTGAACCCGTCTGGTTATGTCATATAAATATCTTCCTCAAGAGAGCCATTCAAGAAAGCTATCTTAACATCCATTTGTCATATCTCATAATCAAGAGCAGCCGTAATGGATAAAAAAATATGGATTGACTTAAGCATTGCTATAGGTGAGAAGGTTTCTTCATAGTGGATTCCTTCTTTCTGTGTATGGCCCTTTGCTACAAGTCTTGCCTTGAAAGTTTCTACTTTCCCATCCACTCCTCTCTTCCTCTTGTATACCCACTTACACCCAATCAGTTTCATGCCTTGGGGTAAATCTACAAGTTTCCAGACCCCATTGGAATCCATAGATTCCATCTCGGTGTTCATAGCATTTTGCCAAAGACTAGAATCAATATCCTCCATAGTTTTAGCCGGATCATCAATGTAACGACCCGCCTAGCGCAGGCCGCTACCTTACTTATGTACGTAACATGTCTTACATACTTAACTTAACTTACATACTTGCTTACTTAACGTAAATAGCGGAAATTTTTTTTTATATGGTGCGAATTCACACGAATACATACTTACTTATAAACGTTTACTACATAAGAACGTTTGAACATAAGATAAACAAAACGCGTAGCGGCTACCATTCCCACATTTCACAGCTAGCAGTGTCATGCTTCACCATCTTGCATCAGAGATTGCCGGTAGGTTGCTTACCTATAGCATAGACGTAAGACGTGAGCTTTCGTTTCGCAAGTACAACTTATACATCCGCGACACAAAACAAAACATAGCATAACATAACCATGCATGAACCGTTTATGCTTCATTATGCTTTCTTATTCTTTTATAACTTTACATACTACGGGCCCCTTAACATAAATGTCCGTACCGAGCGCGCAGCTATGGAGTGGTTGGGGTGGCCAGCCCAGTCCAACTCAAACCATAGACCTAACCCGACCGAACGCGGGTCGGTACGACACAAGCAAGCTTGCTTGCCATCATACTTAATTTTCATCATCTCATACTTTGATCTTGTTTTTATCAATTGGTGAACATGTTTCGTGTGTCACACATAGATAAATCATAAGTCATACCATGACATTTCGTAAATTTTAAACAACTCTTACATCATATCATAGCATCGCATAACTTTAAAACACATCACATATAAAATCATATCATTGCATACATCACATCAGGCAAATAACACAACAAAGAGCCTACGCTGTAGACGGAGTTGTACTTACCTCATACGCTATGTCCTCTACTTTGTTGCTCTAAGTCAAGGTGCAACAACGGGCTACCTCCTGCTATTATAAAAGGACATAGGTAAGAATTCTACAAACCATAACCATAAAATGTTGGTAACCTAACCAACATTCATACATGACCTTAGTTATATGTCCCCCATAAATCTCTTTGATAACTTACTTGGTTACTTCAAGTAATCCTAGGGTTCATGGTCTACCATACTTAGATCATAACTTATTAGGTTACTTAGAGTAATCTTGGGTACTAAACCCAAGCATACATGAATAGTGTTAGGTTACTATTCCTAACCTTGGGCCTATGCCTTATCATATTCAATCCATAATCCATTGGGTTACTAGGAGTAACCCTAGATTTTAGGCCCACTAACAAACTTAGTATCTTGTTGGGTTACATTGGGTAACCCTTGGTGTGAGCCTAAGTCAACTTAGGTAAAAAATGGATCAACTCTTACTGGGTTGCTAAAGCTCAAACTCCTAAGTTGAATCTTATTGGTTACAATAGGTAACCTTGGGCTTTGGGCCCAATATAATAACTCGGGTATCCTTCCCGGTTACCGTTGGTTATCACTTTGTTACCAAGTTTTTAAGATAACTTGTGGTCCAATACTTATTTTTCTTTGCTTTGGAAAAACTTAGTACTCTATGTCCATTTTATATACAAAAATCCTTGTTCAACTTCTCCAAAAATTATAACTCTTTGAGTAGGGCTTGTAAAAATTATTAAGTGTTGGAAACTGCTTTTGGAATAGTTTCCCACAGCCAATTTATCAGTGTATGTGCAGGGATGTCCTTTTCTTGTACTGTTTTAAAAATTCATGTGCAGGAATTTCCTGTTTCCTGTACAGTTCTTGGAATCCAATTTTTATTTAAAAATCTGGGTTAAATCCGAAAAATTTTCTTTCACGAAAGTTTTAGACCTCAAAAAACCTACAACTTTCATGTTTTACTCGAGACCCAGTTCGGTCTCTAGCCTATTCATTTCCCCTATTGAACCTGCCTGGCCGTGCATAAAGTCTGGGCATGACCAGGTTTGGATTTTTGTAAAAACCAAGGTCATTGGAGGCTTATTTTCAAAAATTGCTTGCGTTGTCCTCTAGGAATTTCCCTTCTCTACAACTTTTATATTTTAAATTTTTCCAAATTCGGGCTCTAAGGGCCTTAAAACCAGCTTTTCAAAAAACTGGCAAGTTTTATCCGAACTGGCAGTTTCTTGCTTAAGTCCATTTTTACATCCAATCATGTGCATTCTAACTCAACCAGTCACACCGGGAGCCTACAGCAGTCATGCAGCGCTTTTTAACATACAATCCCATCATCATACATCCATACATTCAACCATATATTCTCATGCAAACTCTTGGGTGTTCTTACACCAAGCTAGGGTTTGTAAAACTTTTGGGTTTGCACATTCATTCATCATAAGCTAACAACCTATCATGCATGACCTACAACTTCCGTAAGCATATTAGGAACATACAACCACATCATAAAGCATGCATGCAAACCCTAAAATCATGCAATCATAAGCATATAATCATGCATAGCACATAAATCAAAACCACCCATAAACCTAATCAAGCACAAAACCTAAAATCTAAACTAAGGCAATAGAAATTAGAATGAGCTTATACTCTTATAATCCAACTTGAAATACACTTAAATTTCCAATTGAAGCTCAAATTAAAAAACTTAGGGACCAAAGGGGATTTACCTTGATCAACACAAGAATTGGGTTAGGTTTTGATCCAAACTTTTTCCCCCATTGCTCTCCACCACAATCGGCCTCCCTAGCTTGATGGGGTTCCAAAAATTTTCGGCCACTTGCTTGGTGCTCCACCAAATCCAACCACCTTCCTAGTTCTTTTCCTTCTTCACTTTTTTTTTTTCTTTCTCTTTGAAATTCGGATTTAAGGGGAGAGAGTGAGAGAATATTTGGGCATGGTTTAGGGGTGTTTTCTCATTTTTTGTAAACCAAATGAGTTCCCCCCTTCACCTATTTATAGGTGAAAAATAATTAAATTTTTGGATTTATTTTTAATCCAAAAATTGGTCATAAGTCCTTGAAATAAAAATATTTGCACCATGCCCCTCCATGTGGCCGGCCATTGATGGTTGTCTTGGAGGCCAAGACATGATTTCTTTCCACAATTTCCTTAATTCAAAAATTCAAATAATTATCCTTAGGTGAGGTGTCCTCCCTCTAGGCCTTATTTGGCTTTTCCCTTAATAGGCAGTCTATTTTCATGCTATTACAAATATTTCCAATACTGTTCTTACTAATAATACAGTATTGTTACACTAGACTGCAGTCTAAAATTTATCTGTGTATAATTGGACTGCGTAAAAATTTTTCTTATAACTTTAAGCCATTTGGCCCTTAATGTCTTAAATATTGTGCTTGATTTTTCTATAGTGGTTTTGAATCTTATTCTTATTATCTTGTCCGTAATGACAGTTTTTCGCAGTATATTTTTCATACTGCTTGATATACTTGCAGTACCGTCATAGTCAACCTTTTAACTTTCTCTGGTCAAATTTTGACCATCATAAAATCATAAAATTTTTTCTACCTTTTTGCTCAAAAGGTCATATGCTTGACTAAGCAATCATTTTTTAGTCTTATAAAATCATAAGAACTCACAAAATTTAATAAAAACCCTCATCAGGCTTTTTCATGAATACCTTCACGGTGCAACTTAAATTCCTTTAAAAAGGAAAATGTAATATCGTAAAAAGCTAGTTATTACAATCAATATGTTCTATGGATTCTGCCTCAAAGGCTTCACCATTGAACATATACCTTTCAGATTCCCTGACAATCCTCCCACTACGATGAAGCTCCCGTGGTTGTTGATTCTTTAGCGGCTTTTCCACAGGTTTCTCAGTGACTTTAGGAACATCCAAACCCGCACTCATCTTCTCAAGTACTACTTTGCTACAAGATTTAAAGTCTTCCATGTAACTTTCTTTGAGGAATGTTACATGTGTGGAGACAAAGACTTTATTTTGCTTCAGATTATAAAACAGGCCACCTTTTGTCCCTTTTGGATAGCCAACGAACAAGCACACTTCTGATTATGACATTAACTTCTTCGCTTCTGTAACGACCTGCCTAGCACAGGCTGTTACCTTACTTACATACTTACTTACTTATACAGCAAAACACAGCGGAAAATTTTTTTTTATATATACAATATTTAAAAGCAGTCAACTTATAAACATGTCTTAAATAAAATATATTCACAATATAATCCCACGATTTCACAGTACGCCTTGCCACGCTCTGCCACCTTGCATCACGCATTACTGACAGGTTGCTTACCTGCAGCATAAACGTCAAACTATGCTCTTACGCTCAATAAGTACAACCGTCTAATCCGCAACACACACAACACTAGCCTAAACGTACACCTCTTAACTTATCATGACAGCACATAATATCTCATAGCATTACTCATAATAGCATAACCTAACAATGCCTAACATATGCATGGTCCAGTTATGCTCATGTTTTACTTTCTTTACTTCTTCCTATCTTACTTATGTTTCTTATCTTTCTTTTGGGCCTTTATTTTAGTGTTCGTACCCGGCGCGCAACTATGGAGTGGTTGGGGCGGCCAGCCCAGTCCAACTCAAACCATAGTCCTACCCGATCTCGGACGGGTGGTACGACACTAGTAAGCTTGCTTGCCTTTTTTCTTTCTTTTCTTATCTCTTTCTTGAGCTTATTAGTCTTATAGGAAATTAGTGAACATGAATCATGATGTCACATAATCCTATCTCATACTAGCATCATTATCTTGACATGCTTTCTTACCTTTCATACATCATAGCAACATTAATCATGGCATACAATCCACATATAACATGGCAGACAGCATAGCATATAGTAGCACAAAGTAAACAATTGTATACACCCCTAGCATACATCTAACATACTTGGGCAAGTATCAACTAAAGTCTATGCTGTAGGCGGAGTTGTACTTACCTCTCTCCCTATGTCCGACTTGGTGCTGTCCTTCCACAGAGTACAGCTGCAGGCCTTCTCTTGCTTGGATAAGGACATAGGTGAGATTCTGATTCTTGTTGAGGGATGTTGGTGCCTTAACCAACATGCCTATAAAAAACCTAGTTGTATGTCCCCGTTACTCATATCTGATTTGGTCACAATTTGCTATCCTATTGCTTAGGAATCCACAAACTTGGATTACTCCTTAAGAGGCTACGTTGGATAACCTCTTAGACTAGGCTCTTGACATACTGTTAGGTTTTCTCCAAACCTTGGGCTTTATTCTTATAGCATGGCTTATTGGGTTAATTCCTTAACCCTCATTTCTTAGCCCATTCCTAGGTTCTAGGAAATCCTTAGGGTTACGTTGGATAATCCTTAAGGTTTCGCTTAAATAAATGTTGGGTCAACCATAGCTAAAATTGGTCAACTCATGGTCAACCCTTTAGGCTTAATCTTGGGCTTTGGGGCTAAGCCCGGTAACTTGGGTACTATTTCTGGCTACCGTCCATCATCGGCTTGATTACCAATTTTATCATAAAAACTCCATTTTCTTATCCTTTTGCCATATTGAGAAATTTAACTTTAAATTTCGTTAATATTTTTTGTAAAATTTCCCATCTTTAAAACAATTCTTTATAAGAGTCATTTAAGGTTGAAAACTGCCTTTGGAACAGTTTTCATAATTAAACATAGCAGTTTTAAACAAAATACAGTTTTTCGAAAACTTTTGTAAAAACTCATGTGCATGGATTTTCGGTTCCCTGCGCGCCCTTCATAAAACAGTGTCAATTTAAAGATCCGTTTGGAATCTGAAATACTTTTCTTCACGAAAGTTGTAGCTCTCGAAAAATGCTAAAACTTTTGTATCTTGTGAAAAATCCAGTTCTGCTCATATTTGTGTTAGTTTTTGATTGAAATTGGCTGATCCTGAAAACTAGGTCTGGGCAGACCAGCCACGGGTTTTTGTAAAAACGGAGGCCATTGGAGCCTTATTTTGATATTCTGTTGATGTTGTCCCCTAGAAAAAATCATTCCGAGCAACTTTTGTGTTTTGAGTTTTACCCAATTCAGTCTCTAAAGGACTTAAATTTTCACTTTCCCGAAACTGGCCAGTCTTGGATCCGAACTGGCAGTTTTGGTGTTTACGTCCGGTTTACGTCCTATTTCGCGAATCTATCTCAACCGACCACTTCGGGAGCCTACATGCCAAACACACAGCATTTCTAACGTCTCACATGAACCCATAAATCGCTCGAATGGATCCATGCAAACCAAAATCCGAGAGCCCTAAACCTAGGTTGCATGGTTCTAAAATTTTGCATACAAGCATCAACATACACCCTAAAACTAACATGCTTCACACACTGCCTAAGGGCAAATTTTTGCACCAAATAAGGGGACACACAACCTAAGCATCTAGCATGAAAATCAATCCACCAACAAGCACAAACAAGCACAAAATTAAGCAAGAAATCAAGCCATACACCCCTAGATTTACCAATCAAGCACATGCAACCAAACTAGGGTAGAAAATTTAAAGGTGGACTCATTTCCTTACAAACCAATTTGAACCACAAATAAACTTCAAAATTGAACTCAAAATTGAAGAGTTAGGGTTCAAGGGTTTACCTAGACTAAAGTTAGGTTTTGGTCACAAATCTTCTTCCTCTTCCTAGCTCCCTTACCCACGGCTGCCACCTCCCAATTGGGATCCAAAAATTGTGGTTGATCCTTTGGTTGCTCCACTCAAGAGCCGAACTCCACACCAAGGTTTGGCCTCAAAAATTTTCAACTTTCCTCTCCCTTTCCCCTTCCTCTCTCACTCGGCCACACACCCAAAGAGACCCAAAAAAATTTCTAAATTTTTCTTGGCTCTCTCCTAGCTCTAATTCAAACTCCCCTAAACAAAAGCCCTCAACAAATTTTTGGTTTTCTCTCTTCCCTCTCTCAATCCTTGGCTGTCGAAATTCAAGAGAGAAATGGACAAGAGTTTCCCCAAGTTTTCCAATTAAAATGAATTATGGGAGCACCTATTTATAGAGTTTGGAAACTTTTGGGAAATTATGAGAAAACCCCAAAAGTTTTGATATTCCCTTGATGAGCCAATGAGGTGGCCGGCCAAGGGGGGGTCTAGAGCCTTCTAATTTTTTTCTAAGCTTAATTAGTGGTTAATGACATCATAACTAAGATGCTTCATGAGGTCATCACTCTTACCTCACCCTTAGGGCCTTGTTTGGCTTGTTTCCTTCAAAAATTGTCAATTTTTGTGCCACACAGATATTTCTAATACTGTGCTTCACTAATACACAGTATTTTTATACTGTACCGAAGTACAAAATTTTATCTGTGTAAAATTGGACAGTATAATTTTTTTCTTATTTTTTTTCCGAGTCCATTTTGCTCTTAATCTTAACTTAGTGTGCTTGATTTTCTAGGGTGATTTTTAAGGTCTATTCTTGCTATCTAACTTACAAAAATATTTTTCGCAGTCTACTTTCTATAT
This sequence comes from Ficus microcarpa, assembly GCA_025413485.1. Classification (NCBI taxonomy): domain Eukaryota; kingdom Viridiplantae; phylum Streptophyta; class Magnoliopsida; order Rosales; family Moraceae; genus Ficus; species Ficus microcarpa. The sequence continues at coordinate 78,597 of JAINRI010000711.1, forward strand.
TGCTTTTCAACATATCGTAAAGTCAACCATTTGACTTTTCCTGGTCAAACTTTGACTTTCTTAATCAAAGTTGACTTTTTGGTCAAACTTTTGACTTTCGGTAAAATCATGTACTTTTCCGTCCCTTTCGACTCGAAAGGTCCGTTTTTGAGCTTACAAAATCTTACAAAAAGCCCTAAATCGAGCTCTTTCATGAGTATGGGCATATCGTGAAATTAATTCCGTAAGAGGAAAATAAGGACATTAAAAATTCGGTTATTACAGCTTCCTTATCCAGGACATGTACCGAACAACCTTAAATTTGAAAATGACTCAAATTAGATTTCCTACTTGTCTATAACTCGAAAAGAGTTTTAGGAATCGATTTGGAGGGAACGCTATTCAGAAGATAGCATGCAGTTTGTATGGCTTGCCCCCAAAATAACAAAGGTAATATGGAGTAATTCAATATAGACCAAATCATATCTAATAAGGTCCTTTTTTTTCTCTCAGCTACACCATTCTGTTGAGGAGTACTGGTGTAGTTAACTGGGATTGTATCCTGTTCTCTATCAAATATCCTAAGAACTCATCCGACAGGTATTCCTCACCTCAATCCGATCGAAGTGACTTAATGGACTTTCCTAATTGTTTCTCCACTTTAACCCGAAATTCTTTGAAATTGTCAAAAGTTTCACTTTTGTGGATCATCAAATAGACATATCTATACTTCGAGTAATCGTCAATAAAGGTGACATAATACTCATACCTACCACATGTTTCTATGTTCATGGGACCACAAACATCCGTATGCAGCAAAATGTTGTTTGGTCATCTTGTCCGCCAAATAGGATTCGCATTATGGCCAAGGTTCAACCTCGTACAAGTTAAGGCATTCCTTCTTTACCAGCCTTTGAACTCTGTTAAGGCCTATGTGACCTAGCCGTAAATGCCAAAGATATGATTTGTTAGAATGAGAAGATTTATATCTTTTAGAGTTCCTTTCCAATTCTATATCAAGCAGTGAGTGCATTTTAGGTTTGATAAAATAAAAATTTTCATGCATCCATCCATTGCAGATAAGAAAATTATTTTTCCTAATAACAACTTTATTATTAAAATAAACCGAATAGGAGTCTTTAATCAAACAAGCTACCGAAATTAGATTTCTCTTAAAACTAGGAACATAAAAACAATGTCTCAAAATAATAAATCTTAATTCACCAAAATAAAGATACACTTCTCCCACTGCTTCAGCTCGCACCAACATCCCATCATTGGTTCTTAACGTGAAGTTTTCTTCACGCAGACTTCTCGTAACCTTGAACCCCTGCGAGAAATACAAACATGGTTAGTGGCTCCACAATCTATAACCCAAATATTCTTAGATTCTTCCACTAAACAAGCCTCAAGCTACAGGATATCAAAATTACCTCTTTGCTTCTGCATAGTCAGGTAATCTCTACAATCCTTCTTGAAATGTCCCTTCTTCCCACAAAAAAAGCACTTAACCTTCTTAGGATCCACTTTCTGCTTCTTAGTCTTGGTAGACTTCTTATGAGTAGGTGCCTTCACCGTAAGCTTGTTCCCATTGTCTTAGGCTTGTAACTCTTTCATCAATTCCGTTAAAGACATCTCCTTCCGGTTAAGGTTGTAGGATGCCTAAAACAAATTGAAATCCTTGGACAAGGTTTAAAAAACCATGACCAATTGAGTTGCAGCATCGATCTAAACCCCATTTGCCTGAGCCTCAGACAAATAAGCCATGATTTTCATCATTGCTCCTTGATGGGAGTTCCAACCTTTTGCTTGCAGTTCATGAGGCCTTTGATACAATCGGTCTTAGCTTGGATAGTTTGTTCACCAAACATCTCCTCCAGGTTGTCCATCATCTGTCTAGCAGTTTCATGCTCTTCATGCTATTTCTGGAACATATTAGACATGCTCGCCCAAATATAGCACATAGCACTAAGGTTGGAATTGTCTCAGTGCTCAAGCATTACAAATTCCCTATTAAGAGCATCGATCGCAAGCATGGGCAGTCAAGGTTGGGTAAGGACGAAACTGTGTTTCTTAAAGTTTAAGACGATAAGCAAGTTCCTTTTCCAGTCATTAAAATTCTCACCGGTTAATTTATTTTGCGTAAGTATCATAGATAATGGGCTCAACATATTGATCTATAATAAGAAAACATGTAATAAGTACAAGCAAACATCCTTTTGTTTTAAAAAATTTGGTTTTGTAATGAAACAAAAAGATCTATATACAATCTAAATGTTTTTGTATAAAGCCCTTAAAAACACATATCTTACAACGATAATTCCTAGTCTCTACTTTTGAAGCTACCGAGGGGTAGTCATGGAAGAATTAACTAAGAATATGGATCCCCTCCGATTAATACATATTCGTCTATGGAGCATAATCGCATTAAATATATATTAACTATCACTTATTTAGCCACCATTTTAAATATCAGAGCCTCGAAAGAGGGTTAATAAATAAAGTAGCATGAGCGTATAACCATCGTTTCCAATTTTGAATCTATATTTTACATCCGCCACTGAGGGGTGATCTAAACATAAAATATGCCCAAAATTGTTATCCTTTCAGAAATCCAAATCAGTGTGCACTCTAGGTAAGATACCTATTCGAAAGGAATTCCCGGGTCTAAATCGAGTAGTAAGCACTACCGTGCGTAACTATTGAACCAACGATGGAGGCCGTAGGTCTTATTGTATAAAACCTTCTCCCACTTAATCTTTTGAATTAGGGTTTTTGTTTTTCATGCATAAACAATATTTATTGAGTGGCACTCCCTAGTCTATATGGCATGTTATCAATACATCACCAAATAGTATATCATATCTATCTAGCATCCCATCATTCATGGTTTACAAAATATGTAAATACTGTGGATCATGATTCCGTCCTAGAGAAAAGAAAATTGAAAAATTTACAAAAATTAACCGCAACATATATTGGCCTTCTTTTGTAGATCCATGCCTTGTATCCTTCTTCAATGTGTCATCCTTCTCTAATATCATGTCCTTTTAAATTTAAATTAAATTTAAATTTCTAAAAAGATTATATGTGATTTTTAATTTTAATCAAAATTACAAAATATCAAAAATTTAATTAAAACACACTTTTAATTTAAAATTCAAAATTTCAATTTTTGAAAAAAAAATGTGATTTTCCAAATTTAATTAAAATCACAATTTTAAAATTCTTAATAAAAACGTCCATTAAATTTAAGTTTAAATTTTGGTTTCTGATTTTCCAAATCATCAAGATTACATATCATTCGAAAATTAAAATTTTTAAAAAGATTTAATGTGCTTTTTCATCCTAAAAAAAATGCCAATTATGAAATTTGAATTAATTAAAATTTCCAAATTTCAAAAAAAAAATCACATCTTTTGAAAATTTCCATACCTTCGTTCATTTTTAATCTTCTTGAATCCATTATAGCCTAAATTTACAAAAAAATTTCCTATGCCGTTTCCGGCTTACAAAAATTCTAGGAATTGAAAGAACAACCTAGCGGTAATAATAGACCGCACCTATTACACTTGAAAAACCTAGATACAAATTCTAACCTCTATAAAATCATAACTGGCAAAATTGAACAAGTATCATATATTAAAAAATAATAATAATATAAAACATTCATTCATCCATACATCCATTCACAATATATTTAACATACACAAAATAAAACCTAGAGTGCCAACTCTCTAAAATATTTCATTAATGCATAGAAAGAAAATTTATTTGATCAAATAATTTATGTTATATACATGATCATGAGTTGGCTCTGATATCAATTATTGGAAAAAACGGATCCAATATCAGAGTTACGATACAGTAGAAGTTTTAAAAAATTTTATGCCAATTCATAAAAGAAGCTCATGATGTATGTAATAATAAATTAAATACATGATCAAACGTACATTGTTTTTAAGACTCTGGAATTACTACAGCGTCAACCAATGTGTCTTTTCTACTATTCTTAGGTCCCCACGTCTCAGACTGTGTGTGTACACACGTGCTATGAATCTAAGCGACCAGTAATACTTTTGAAGTCTAGATCCCACTTTCTCAATCCTGATATACCTCGTTGAGAATTCGATTCGGGTTCGTTCTTCAAAACTACAAAATAGGAATCGATTAACTTTCTATGAAAAATATCACTCGGCTTAACCTTCCTCATAGTTTTGATTTAATAGAAATTTCTCTCTTTTTCTCACACCCAAGAAGGACGAATTTTCTGAAGCACAAAAACCTTGTTTTTTGTGTTTTCTCTTTCTCCCAAAACCGTCCACTATGAGTATAAGATGATGGATTGATTTTTTTTCAAGAACCCCTAGCCTTTATATAATACTCCAATCCCTTTTCAAAAATATCTCCTAGTTGAAAAATGATTAATAATTATTTTTCTAAATAATCTTTTGAACCAAAAGATCATTCAAATTTTGGGTTAGGTTTTTTAAACCTTATGGATGGTTTTTTTTCTAGGAGAAGGGTCAAAAATTCATCCTCCACATAATGTGGAGGTTGATTGGTGGTTTAAATTTAAATCAAGAATCTAGACTAGTCAAAAAAATCTTAATCCTATCTAGATTCAAACTCCTTTTAAACCTTTTAATTTAATAAGATTCTCTTATTTGAATTTAAATAAATATTTTCAACAAACATTATCCATATATAATTAATTTAAATAAATAAACTATTTTAGATTTCCTTTCCACCAAAAAAAACGTACACCATTCTTTAAGAAAAGAAAATTTATCAAATAAGCTCCATTATTTAAATCAATTAATAATTTAATGTTGGAATATATTTAAACAATTTTGAAACAAAACTTCTTCCCTCCATCCATTAAAAAACCGTGCACTATTAATTAGGAGAGAAAAATTTTGTTTTAAAAAATTAAATAATTCAAACACAATCTTATTTCCAAAATTCAATTAATCAAAATAATTAACAAATAATTATTTTATTTACAGCCAATCATATGTTGACAAATCATATTATTTGTCTACATTAATTTCACATGTCCAATCCTTATCCGGGACTGCATGTAAGAGAGTACCATATTCTAATAGACATTTTAAATTCCTATTTAATTTACCGATCTCATTAGGAACGAATTCCAAGGTGCTTTGTGGAACTTTATGAGCTAGTAAAGGGACCCGATGGAAATATGTAAAGAGGCTCCTATAATTGTGAAAAACACCAGATTAATTATTTATCAATTATCAACTTCAGAGCTATTCCACTAAAAGTCTGAAACTGAACTCCCGTTTATACTGTATTATGAAAGCTCTCTAATGTAGTACTTCTTCCATGATTTCTTTATCGCTCGCTTAATTCCCATATGTTATCCATGATTGAATTAAGGACTTTTTCTGTTTTACCTTTTTAAATATTTTAACTTAAAAGTTCCATTATTCTCCATTGAAAGAATTACCAACTGTAAAGCCATACAATCGGTAAACCATCAGAGAACACAAAGTAAACTGATGGCCGAGATCTTGTTATATTATCTTTCAATTCTTGAATAATGCCTTTAAGTAGATAACATGTACTATTATTAAGATAGCTATGGATTTTGTATCTATGAATTTTGATTTCTCTATCCATAAGTTATATACCCAAAACACAAGTATATTGACCATTAATTATCAGTGTCTCACCTACAGTGGATCAAAGTGCATAAGTTATGGATGCGAACTCAAGTATTCATTTCAGGATTAAGATTAATGTAAGATGATAATCAAATCGTCATTAATTCTTATAAACAGAATTATTAAACCAAATCAATTAACACCTTAGGTCCAGTTCAATGTCATACCTCAATACTGGTATACATTGAAGTTTCTTCTCGAAACATATCCGATGGTCAAGAGAAACCATCCTTCCAAAGAAGTAGACAACCTTTACAATCTTATCATGAATAAGATCCCCAAATCTTATTCCATAAATTGCGGACCATTTATTTAGATTATTATCAAATTACTACGTCTTTTATGTATACCCCGTATACATATGGTAATCCGATATATTATCAATAGTTTAGGAGTATTTTATGTTTACTCAAAATAATCATACAATTAACAAATGAGAGTAAATAGGATACAACTTATTAAACATGAATAATCTCTTTTTATTAATATCAAAAATTTCATATTTATAGAAAATCCCTCAAATTGATCCTTAGGGCACATATAGATCCCAACACATACTAGAATCCAAAAAGCATTCTAACAAAATCTCTTCGACGATTGGTGCGGATCACCGAAGCCAAAGACATATTGTCATCTATGTTGAAATTAAATAAAATATTATGTTGGAATCCAAAATGTATTCTAACATATTCTCTTCGGCGACCGGTACCAATGATTGTAACGTCCTAGAAATTCATAAATTTGATTTCATCAATTATTATCATGGACTTCCTTAATTAATACACTTCTAATGAATTATTTTGATGAATATAAAATTTTAAGATTATGAATGATTGCATATGTATCATCAGTATGATGATGTCAATGATCCAACAATGTTGAGTTTCTCTATTTAAATGAGAAATTACAGATACATAGAAGATGAGTTGAATGACATATAAATTTATACGAAAAATTTGTTATGTCATATTAGAGGATAAATGTTAATTTTTGGGAAACAACTCCGATTTTTATTAGTACGTCAATTTGATGATCTTAGTATTTATTTTATTCATATCAATAGTTAAGTTTTGAGAGTATGATTGAGAAAATTAATGTGTCACATAGATAGAAGATGAAAAATTAGGATTTACTCTTAGTAAATCCAAAGGTGGAAGATTGATAAAGAATTGTGCTTAGATGTGAAATCAATGGTGTGGATTTTATGTTAAAGGATCGTAGGTAAATCAATAACCAAGTTTTGGATGATAAGTGACCAATGAGGGCTTAGGGTAAGGATTGGTGTGATAAAAGATCTAATGGATGACAACCGTGATCAATGGTGGAAAATTTGGAAGAAAGAAAACCAAAATAAAAATGAGAAATCAAAGGGGAGATTTGGATTTGTTGTGGTCAAAAGAAAGAAGAAATTTGAACAAATAAGGAAAAAAAAAACAAAAAGAAAGTGGTGCAGGCATGCAACCTCATGTAAGAGATGGCATGGCTTGTTTTGACAATACGACACAAAGAAGGTACAAGGGAAAGTGACCACTTGTCTTCCGCTTTGTTGAACAAAATTTTCACACCAACTCCCTCCCTTAAGTGGCGACAATGCAAGGGGAGAATCAATCAAAATTTTTGATTTTTAACCCCTCAAAATATAGCTCCTTTAAAGAAAATGTTGACTGAAAGCAACCCCCCTAACATCTCATTTTATTCTCACACAAGTTAGGCTCAAAAACCCTGTTTCTCTAACCACCACCAAGCTCAAAAAAAAAAAAAAAAAAAAAAAAAAAACCACAAACACTATTCTTTAACTCCAACAACCCTCTAGCACCCTTCTCCCTCCATTTTCAAGCTCTAAGGAACCCCGATACCAAGTTCGAAGAAGTGTGAAGTGAAATTAGAGGACGTGTTACTAGATGTAACCTATTCTTTGTGTTTTAGTCATTTTTGGGAGAACTAAAGCATGATATTTAGTTATAATCTTAATGTTAGACTTCTTCTAACCTAGAAAAAGGCTTTGAGAATAACTTTGGAGGTCCGAGATCTTAAAAGATCTACGAAGCATTTTGGTAAGATCTACGAACTTTGTTAGAACTTGTGGTGGTTGTGGTAATATGGCATGCATTAGAAACTTTGGTATGAAAAGTAAATTATATGATAAGATTTTACAGAGGATAAGCTTCATTTTAGACTTGGATTTAATTGGTTTGCTTTTGTATTCTAAAGTTATGTGCATTTGAAGTTATAACACAAAACTAGAGAGAAAATGAACCTCTATGGTACAGTCTAGCCACAGTTTTATGTACTCCGAACTCTTTACTCTCAAAATTTTGGATTCCAAGTTATATATTTGAAAACTAGATTCTTTGAGCTTTCCAACAAGGTATTATGTGTCTCAAACGGATAAATGTGCAGTTTTTGGTGAATTTTACAAATTTGAACTATGAACCGAGAGTTTTTCTTAGAACCCTATACCAGCTACGGGTTTTATATTTTTGGGTTAGTAATCGATAATTTTTACAAAATTATTCTTCATGTATGAACTAGACACCATAAGCTTTCCAATGACATATCTTTTTGCCTTATTTGATATTGTAAGTAAATTGTTATGATTTTTCTAAATTTATTTGTAAATCTAAACATATGGTACATACATGGGACCAACAGTAACAAAACCTAAGTATATGATATGAAACACTCAAACACTAAAGGAAATTACTTATGGCTATAAAGTATAGATCTCAAGTTTCGAAATGAGTTATCATGCGTTTAAAACAGATATGTACATAAATTTTTATAAATTACATAATATTGTATTGTAACTAGTAAACTGAGATTTTGCTATAAGACACTCAGGAAATTGTCCACATTAATATTTAAAACACTTGAAATCCTGAAAAAAAAAAAATATATTTTAAAAACAGAAACTAGATAATTTTAAGCTTTACAACGAGTTATCTAGTGTCTAAAACGGGATTATATTCAAATTTAAATAAATATTACAAATTAAAATCTTACACCAATAAAACGATTAAACATCAAAATGTGACATAAGGGTAAGTCATAACATATGGACATATTTATTTATGAAATGAGTTCGTATTAAGTGTAAGATCAAATAATGTGAAAAAACCCTAACGTTATAAAGTTGAATCACAAGTTTTTAAATGGACTAAGATAAAGTATACTAGAGGATTACTGGACATATACTAAGAGACTACTTTATCCCAACTAAATGATCATAACTAATAGGATTGGGCATTTCAAGCCTAATACTAGACGAAAAGCATGCACTTAGGTGACTCCTTATCACATTGATTAATTAATTAATTAAGAAATAAATAAATAAATAAACTAATAAATATATAACAAAATATAATTATGCTAAGAAAATTGATTAGTAATTAATTATTAATTAATTATAAGAGTGAATAAGTGATAATTAGCTGTGTAAGTAAGATAATTATAATGAGTAATTACATAATTACAATACATGATTAATTAGATATTAATTGATCATTAATCATCGATATAATTGTTAATATAACTATGGATGATTAATTAGAGATTAATCAAACATTAATTATTAGAATAATCTAATTATTAATTGTTAATACGAGAATTAATGATTGATAATTATTATATGAAAAAGAATATTTAAGTAACATAATTAAATTATTAACAATATAATTATTAATTAGTCAATAAAAATTATGTAATTATAAATTTCTCGATTAAATAAAGCAATACTTAAATAATACCTAATTAATTAATTAATCAATTGATTGATTAATCAATTAAATTAAGTAGAATTACATTAATTAAATAATAATTAATAGAGATTTATTTAACACTTAATAATTAATATGAATTAATTGTTAAGGTTAATTATGATACAAGTAAATTAAGCTCACCTTAATTTATAAAATAAATAAATAAATGAATAAAGTAATATAACTATGATTCTATCTAATAATAATATATTATTAAATCAAGAAAATTTATCAAACTTGCGTAGTAGGAGGTACAACTCTGGAAGTTTAAGCACATAAGACAAGTAAATACAAATCTAACTTACAGCATGAAACAAAATATTTTTATTTGTTGATGCTCTACATTTGTTATGATTTGCCTTGATAATGTGATAGGTATATGAGTTATATGTTTTGCTTTGATTAAGCATTTCACGCGCATAATTTCTCTTGTATTAATATGATTGACATGCCTCACAGATATTTTTTCCATAATGATAAATGCATAATGACATGTAAACATTCATATTGTCACAATTAATGAGAATGAGGCTAACGAAATATAGGAATAAGTATTGTACTAACATCGAATTAGTGAGAGTGTAATAACTAGCTTTTTACCATATTACGTTTTCCTTTTTAAAGGAATTTAACGTGTACTGTGAAGGTATTTATGAATAATCCTGATGAGGGTTTTTATTTAAATTTGTGAGTTCTTATGATTTTGTAAGACTCAAAAATGATTGTTTAGTTAAGCATATGACATTTTGAGCGAAAAGGTAGAAAAAATTTTATGATTTTATGATTGTCAAAGTTTGACAAAAAAAGTCAAAGTTTGACCAAAGGAAGTCAAAAGGTTGACCATGACGGTACTGTAAGTATGGCAAGCAGTATGGAAAAGATACTGCGAAAAACCATCATTACGGACAAGATAGTAAGAATAAGATTCAAAACCATTATAGAAAAATCAAGCACAATATTTAGGGTATTAAGGGCCAATTGGCTTAAAGCTATAAGAAAATTTTTTACGCAGTCCAATTATACATAGATTAATTTTGGACTGCAGTTCAGTGTAACAATACTGTATTATTAGTAAGGACAGTATTGGAAATATTTGTGTTAGCATGAAAATGGACTGCATATTAAGAGAAAAGCCAAACAAGGCCTAGAGAGAGGACACCTCACCATGAGATAATTATGTGAATTTTTGATTTAAGGAAAATATGGAGAGAAATAATGTCTTGGCCTCCAAGACATGCAATAATGGCCGGCCACATGGAGGGCTAATGAGCAATTATTTTTGCTTCAAGGGCTTATGAGCAAAATTTGGATTAAAAATAAATCTAAAAAGAAATTAATTATCACCTATAAATAGGTGCAGGGGGGAGCTCATTTGGTTCAAAAAAATGAGAAAATGCCCCTAAACCATACCCAAATAATTGCTCACCTTTTCCTCTAAAAATCCGAACCCAAAGAAGAAGGGGGAAAAAAAAAGAAAGTGAAGGAGGAAGACCAAGTGATGGTCGGATTTGGTGGAGTACCAAGAAAGTGGCCAAAAATTTTGGAACCCAATTAAGCCTAGGGAGTCCGGTTGTGGTGGAGAGCAAAGGGGGAAAAAGTTTGGATCAAAGCCTAACCCAATTCTTGTGTTGAGCAAGGTAAATCCCCTTTGATCCCTAAGCTTTTTAAATTGAGCTTCAATTTGGAAATTTAAGTGTATTTCAAGTTGGATTTGTAAGAGCATAAGCTCATTCTATTTCCATTTGCCCTAGTTTAGATTTTAGGTTTTGTGCTTGATTAGGTTTATGGGTGGTTTTGATTTATGAGCTTTGCATGGTTATGTGCTTATGATTGCATGATTCTATGATTTGCTTGTATGCTTTATGATGTGGTTATATGTCCCCAATATGCTTAAGGATGTTTTAGGTGATGCATGCTAGGTTGATAGTGTGTGATGAATGATTATGCAAACCAAAAGTTTTTGCAAACCCTAACTTAGTGCAAGAACACTCAAAGGTTTACATGAATATGCATGGATGATGTATGGATGTATGATGATGGAATAGTACGTTAGAAAACGCTACATGACTATTTTAGGCTCTTGGTGTGACCGGTTGAGTTAGTATGCGCATACTAGGACGTAAAATGAACTTAAGTAAGAAAACTGCCAGTTCGGATAAAACTGGCCAGTTTTCTAGAAAGTGAGATTTGAGGCCCTTAAACGCCGAATTTGGGAAAACTTAAAACATGAAAGTTGTAGAGAAGGGTTTTTCCTAGTGGGCAGAGCAGGCAGTTTTTAAAAATAAGGCTCCAATGGCCTTGGTTTTTACAAAAATCCAAACCTGATTGTGCCCAGACTTCAAGCATGGCCAGACATGTTCAACAGGGGAAATGAGTAGGTTAGACACCGAACTGAGTCTTGAGTAAAACATAAAAGTTGTAGGGCTTTTCGAGATTAAAAACTTTCGTGAAGAAAAATTTTTCGGATTCAACCCGGCTTTTTAAATAAAAATTAGATTCCAAAAATGTACAGGAAACAAGAAATTCTTGCATATGATTTTCTAAAACAGTGCAGGAAAAGGACATTCCTGCACATACACTTATAAATTGGCTATGGGAAACTGTTCAAAAGGCAGTTTCCAACACTTAGTAATTTTTACAAACCTTACTTAAAGAATTACAATTTTTCATAATTTGAACAAGGATTTTTGTACAAAATGGACATAAAGTGCAAAGTTTTTCCAAAGTAAAGGAAAATAAATTTTGGAACACAAGTTGTCTTAAATGTTGGTAATAAGATGATAACCAATGGTAACCGGAAAGGATACCCGAGTTATTGGATTGGGCCCAAAGCCCAAGGTTACCCATAGTAATCCAATAGGATTCAACTTAGGAATTTAGGCTTTAGTGACCCAATAAGAGTTGACATAAGTTTGACCCAAGATTGGTTCATACCAAGGGTTACCCAATGTAACCCAACAAGATACTAAGTTTGTTAATGGGCTTAAAATCTAGGGTTACTCCTAGTAACCCAATGGATTATGGATTGCTTATGATAAGGCTTAGGCCCAAAGTTAGGAATAGTAACCTTTCACTATTCATGTATGCTTAGGCTTAGTATCCAAGGTTACTCTAAGTAATCTAATAAGTTATGATCCTAGTATGGTAGACTATAAACCTTAGGGTTACTTGTAGTAACCAAGTAAGTGATCATATGTATGTATAGGGGACATATAACTAAGGACATGTATAGATGTTGGTTAGGTTACCAACATTTTATAGTTATGATTTATAGAATCCTTACCCTATGTCCTTCCATAATAACAGGAGGTAGCCTGTTGTTGCACCCCGACTTGGAGCAACACCGTACAGGACATAGCGTACGAGGTAAGTACAACTCCGCCTACAGTATAGGCTTTTGTTGTGTTATTTGCCAGATGTGTTTTATACCATGATATGATATGATGCATGATATGTTTATGTGATACTATGATATGATGTATGATTTAATAAGGTTATGAAATGTTATGATATGACTTATAAATTATCTCTGTGTGACATCACGAAGCATGTTCACCAATTGATAAGAATAAGATCAAAGTATGAGAAGATGAAAATTAAGTATGATGACAAGCAAGCTTGCCTATGTCGTGCCGACCCACGTTAAGTCAGGTTAGGTCCATGGTTTGAGTTAGACTGGGCTGGCCACCCCAACCACTCCATAGCTGCGCGCCTGGTATAGACACTTATGTTAAGGGGCCCATAAGTATGTTAAGTTATGAAAGAATGTTATAAAAGAATAAGAAAGCATAATGAAGCATAAACGGCTCATGCATGGTTATGTTATGTTATGTTATGTCATGTTATGTTATGTAATGTTTTGTTTTTGTGTCGCGGATGTTATAGTTGTACTTGCTGAGCGAAAGCTCACGTCTTACGTCTATGCTGTAGGTAAGCAATCTACCGGCAATCTCTGATGTAAGATGGTGGAGCGTGGCACTGCTAGCTTGAAATGGGGAATGGTAGCCACTACGCGGTTTGTTTATTTTATGTTCAAACGTTCTTATGTAGTAAACGTTTATAAGTAAGTAAGTATTCGTGTATGTGCGCACCATATAAAAAAAATTTTCCGCTATTTATGCTAAGTAAGTAAGTACGTTATGTAAGACACGTTAAGTATGTATGTATGTACGGTAGCGGCCTGCGTTAGACGGGTCGTTACAGAGAGAATATGATAAGAATGAAAGTTATAAGTTATGGTCTTGGAGGTGGTTGGAGGGTCACTCTACCAACTCCTTATTGGTTGCTCTTATATGGGTATGACATAGGGGCCTTTAAGTAGACAATACATGTATATAATGAAGCATAATTGAACACACATAGATCACACATATTTTTGAACATTTATGTTGTTACATGTGATGATATGATTTTATGAAAATGTTTTGTGAGGTATTGTTTATACCTATTGAGCGAAAGCTTATAAATGTGTGTTCGTGCTGTAGGTAACGCGGGTAAGTAACCGGCCACTTAGATGATTTCTGGACTGACGAAGCTGTGTAGAGGCGATGAAGAAAAGGAGTAGGACACCACCACGAACTTAATTTTCACATTTAGACTTCTTAAATTATCTTGTATCGACTATATTTATAGCTATGTACTTAATATTTTGGTACTAATAAACTAGTATGAGTACTTTACGAGAAAAAAAAACTTTAGAGTATTTCCTTTTAACTCACATGACATTATAGCTTTTTAAATATTATTTAAGTAAGAATTTGAATAGGATATTTATTATTTAGATATTTCAATTTCCTTAATTCAAATTTTAGTTTATTGAATTCTCCAACTACAAGTATAATATGTAACAAATAAAAATTAAAAAAAATATGTATTTCTGAAACCTTACATAAGTAAGTGTTAAGACTAAATGAATTGAGAACAAGTAAGTTAGTTAACAGTCCAAAAAATCGGATTGTTACAATAAAGGAGCCGAAAATGTTCGACCATCTTTAAATATCAATACATATTTGTTAGAAACTGAAAATTATTCCCTAAAAAAATTTGAAAGTATTCTAACAAAATCTCTCAGGCGACCACCTGTAACGACCCACCTTACGTAGGCCTTTACCGTACATAACTTATATACTTATTAGACTTATTTACACTGCGGAAATTTGGAGTATAAAATTTTAGGGACTTTTTTTTTTCCCAAACATAAATTACATACTTAGATACAAGCATATTCATATACATATGTATAAATCTTTAATCAAATATTTGAGTCTGAAATTTATTATAGGACATAACTGTATACATATATAATAACAAAACGCGTAGTGGTTCCCCGCCCGAAATCTCATAGCAGTCCTGTCCAGCTCCATGCCTTATCAAGCACTGCCGGTAGGAAGCTTACCTACAGCATAGACGTAAGTTGTGAGCTTTCGCTCAGCAAGTACAACTATGAACCCGCAAACATTTTATAATAAATGCATGAACCATTTATGCTTCATTTCATTTCTACCAGGCGCGCAACTATTGAATGGTTGGGGCGGCTAGACCATATCCAACTCAAATCATAGTCCAACCCGACCTAACGCGGGTCGGCACGACACAGACAAATTAGCTTGCCAACTCACTTAATTCTCATCATTGTCTCATTCTTGATCTTATTCTTATTCGTGAACATGCTTCATGATGTCACTTCATAATAAATCTTAACACCTATCATGGCATTTCATAAACTTTTTTAACATATACTATCTTAACATAACATCATACATACGTCACATAGCATATCTTATACATACATAACATATCATGGCATACATATAACAAGCAAGTACAAAATAAAAAGCCTATGCTGTAAACGGAGTTGTACTTACCTGTCTTACTTGATCTGAGCTCAAGGCTTCACAAAACGCAACACAGTTTACAAACCTGTGTTTAATAAAAAAGGAAAGACTCTTCCAAAGCTTATTATATTAAATTTTGGTACCCAACCAACACTTATTCATAATTTTAACCATATGTCCCACCACATACCAAAGGTTAGTATTTAATTTGGTTACTAAGGGTAACCTTGAGTACAAAACTTATTACATAAAAATTAGTAACCCTCTTTGGTTACTAAAAGTATCCTTATTTATTAACTTGATCCAAACTAGTTCTAGTAACCTTCGCGATTACTATAAGTCTTACTAGGGTTGCCTTATAGTTTGCCCTTACTTAATTTCTTCTACAAAAGATGATAAAATTTGTGAAAGTCTGAAGACTATTTCTGAACTCAGTCCCATAATTTCAGTTATTAGAATACATGCAGGAATTGTCTAATGCTGTGCTGCTTTAAAAATTCTGTGCAGGAATTTTCTGTTTTTCCTGCTCAGTTTTTTTAATATCCAGATTTACTTAAAAATCCATTTTGAATTTGGAAAAGTTGTCTTCATAAAAGTTTTAGATCTCAACCTTTCCTAAAACTTTTATTTTTTGCACAAAACCCAGTTCTACCTCTAACTTGCCCATTTGCCCCATTGAATCTGTTTGGCCGTGAGCACTTGCCTGGTTAAGTCAGGCTCGGGTTTTACTGAAAACTGAGGCAGTAGGAGCCTTATTTTTGGAAACGGTCCATGCTGTCCCCTAGAATTTTCCTTTCTCTACAACTTTCATATTTTGACTTTCTTTAAATTCGGCCTCTAAAGGCCTCAAAATCCAGATTCTAAATTGTTGCCATGTTTTAGTCCAAGCCTGGGAATTATCTTTAGGTGGGTTTCTACGCAAAAATTTCATGCACTCTAACTCGAACGGTTAAAACCGTGAGACCACAACCAATCATGCAACGTATTCCAATCGTTTTCCCCCATCAATCATGTAATACCCGGAATTTCATGGACTTAAGATTTCTCTTTTTGTTAAAAATTAGAAGTCCGCATGTTGTGTTTTTATGATATTTCATGGAAAATTATGAATAGTAATGTAAAATTCGTAATTTTATTAGCTAAGGTTAGAATTTTCTTTTAACCGGCTATGAAACTCAGAATAGAATGCCGAAGTTGGTAAAAGGCATTTTGAGTCAAAAAGAACGAAAAGGAAAGAAAAAGAATGAAAAATGATGAAATTTTAAGAAAGTCAAAGGTTTGACCGAAAAAGTCAACCTTGACCAAAAAAGTCAAAGTTTGACCAAGGTCGGGTCAAAAATGTTGACCCCGAAAAATGATGAAATGCAGTATAAAGAGAGACTGCAAAGACTTTTTATGGTCAAGAAAGTAAGAATAAGCCGTAAAAACCACCCTAGAAATCAAGCACACCGAATCAAAATTAAAGGGCAAAAAGGTCTCCGAAAAATTGGAGAAAGAAAGTTTTCGGTTCAATTTTACACGAAAGAATTTTGGACCAAAATATGGAGCACAGTATTTGAAATATCTGTGTGACACCAAGGAAAAGAGGAATGAATTATTTTTGAAGAACAAAAATGACAAACAAAACCCATGATTTAAGGAATGATCACATGTGTGTGACATCACAAACCTTAGATGGCTTTGAAAGAAATTCTAGAAGGACTCTAAAACCCACTAGCCCTCCCCTTTGCTCTCTCATTTTCGGCAATCACAAGGAATGACAAGACAAAGAAAAAGTTTAATTCAAGGAGTCAAAGGACAAGAGAAAAGCCACAAAATAAGGGAAAAAGTGTGAGCTAGCATGGGAAAGGAAAGGCCTAGGAGCCTCCACATCACCCTTGTCCAACCACTCCCCTTTTTCCTCTCCAAAAGAATTCGGCAGCCATCCCTCCCAATCCCCCAAGGATCCGGCTGCACTAAGAGAAAAGAAAGAAAAGAAAATCAAGGACAAAAAGGCAAGGAGAAAGCCATGAATCAAGGGCCAACTCATCAAGCATCCAAGCCGCCCCCCCCCCCCATTCTCCCAAAAAGTTCGGCCAACACTCCTTTTCTCCCTCAATTTATTCGGCCAGCACATGGGCAGCACCAAGGGAAAAGAAAGCATGTGATAAAGCCCCTTTTTAAGGGAAAAAGGTGGGTCAACAAAGTCATCAATGCAAGCTAACTACTCCCCTTGTTCCTCCACAAAATCAGCTGCTTGTCCCCCTCTTTTTCTCCTTCACATTCGGCAGCAAGCAACCCATTCCCTCCCTTGGATTTTCGGCCAGCTAAGAGATGAAATAGACATGGCATAAAGCCATTTTTTGAGGAGAAAAGCAAGACAACCAAGCCTCCCTCTTTCCTCTATAAGTACCCCTCTAGAAAACCCACTTTTTTATTGAAGAAATGTAGCAGAATGCTGCCAAAATTTGTAATGACCCGCCTAGCACAGGTCGTTATACTTTACTTACATACTTACTTATCTTAGTTAACTTACTTATTTACTTGACGAAATGCAGCGGAAATTTTTTTTTTTTTTACTAGCTTATTTACGTCTAAACGAAATAAGCGTATCGTGATTAAATTATTTGCCATACAAAAATGCGTATTGAACAAAACGCGTAACGGCATCGTATTCCCACAATTTCACAGTATGCCCTGCCTCGCACGTCCATCTTGCATCACCCATTGCTGTCAGATGACTCACCTACAGCATAGACGACAAACTATGAGCTAACGCTCAGTAAGCACAACTATCTAAGCCGCGACAATTATAAAACATGACCTCGCATCATGTACATAGCATATCTTAATTTCGTAGCTTATAATTATATTACACACTTTCGTAACATAACATATTTTTACTAACTACTAGCATCTCATAACCTTTCATACATAGCATAGCGTACTCTATCTACATAGCATAACATACCTTTCATACATGGCATCATAGCATATTGTAACACATCATGTCACTTTAACCACATAATAGCATAATGTATGCATGATCCGGTTATGCTCGTATTATGCTTTTCTTAACTCTTTCTATCTTACTTTCTTGGCTTATCTTACTTATGGGCCCCTTACTTACGTGTACGTACCCGGCGCGCAACTATGGAGTGGTTGGGGCGGCCAGCCCAGTCCAACTCAAACCATAGTCCAACCCGACCTCGGACGGGTGGTACGACACAGGCAAGCTTGCTTGCCATCTTACTTTCTTATTCTTTAATCTTATCTTACTTTTAGTGAACATGCAACGTGATGTCACTTTTGTGTAAAAATATCATACATTGCATCTTACCTTTCTTGCTCGGCTTGCACATCCTTTACATACATAACATAGTATCATGTCATATTGCACATAATAACTTAATATGGCATTGAGTCTAACATACCACAAAAATACAATAAGCACATCATGGCAACCATCAATCATATATTCTTAGCATGCATCTAACATACTTGGGCAAGTATCAACTAAAGCCTAAGCTGTAGACGGAGTTGTACTTACCTCTCTTGCTATATCCTCGCGGTCGTCGTCCTAATTTGGAGTACCGCTATAAGCCCTCTCCTGCTTGAGAAATGACATTGGTGAGATTTTATTTCTTGTGTAGAATGTTGGTACTCTAACCAACATACCTACTAAAACCTAGTTGTATGTCCCCGTCAGATAACTGACTTGTCCTAGATTGGCCTTTTACTGTTGGGGATTAATTTGAACTGGATTAATCCCTTAAGAGGCTACGTTGGATAACCTCTTAATTTTCTCCTTTAACTTCTATTGGATTTTTCTTTACTACCTTGGGCTTACCATTCTATTATAGCATATGGGGTCAATGGCCTTGACCCATTTTGCTTGGTCTATTAACTTATGGTAGTCCTTAGGGTTACTTTAGATAACCCTTAAGGTTACCTCTTTCTTATTGTGTGTTAACCAAAGTTGACAATTGGTCAATTACTGGTCAACCCTTGTCAATTCTGGGCCCTGTGGGCCTAAGCCCGGTAACTCGGGTCCTATTCCCGGCTACGGCCCGTAATCGGTTTTGATTACCATTTTTATTTTGAAAAATACATCTTCTTAAATTTTCTTAACTTAAAATTACATTTTCTTCCTTTTTGCACTTTTACAAGATTTTTCTCAAAAATCCGTAAAACTCTTTATAAAATTCCGACATTTGAAATAATTCTTTGTAAATGTCGTTTAAGGTCGAATACTGCCTTTGGAATAGTTTTCGCAGTTAAAATAACGTTTTAGAACACTTTACAATTTTTTTGAAAATACTTTGTAAAACTTGGTGAAGGAATTTTCGGATTTCTTGCGCACCTCTCATTAAACATGTCTATTTTAAAAATCCGTCAGGAATTTGAAAAACTTGTCTTCACGAAAGTTGTAGCTATCGAAAAATGCTAAAACTTTTGTGTTTTGCGAAAAATCAAATTCTGCCTACATTGATACCAGTTTTTTTTTTAAAACCGGCTGACTCCGAAAAATCTGGGTGAAACTGCGCCCAGGGGTCAGCCACGGGTTTTGTTGAAAACGAAGGCCTTTGGAGCCTTATTTTGATATTCCGTCCACGGTGTCCTCTAGAAAAACTTGTTTTGAGAAACTTTCATGTTTTGAGTTTTAACCCATTCGGCCTCTAGAGGCCTCAAAATCTCACTTTTTCCAAAACTGGTCAGGTTCAACCCGAATCTGGACAGTTTCGGTTTTCATTTTCGGCTGCGTCCTATTTCGCGAATCTAACTCGACCGAACACTTCGAGAGCTTACGATTCAAACACACAACGTTTTATAACGTCCCATAAAGCCCAAAAACCGTTTTCAATAGTCCATGCAACCCAAAAATTAAAATCAAAACTCTAGGGTTGCTTGGTTCTAATCTAGCATTCAAACACAAACATGCACCAAAATCAATATTGGTTACATGCATCAAAGGGGGGCTGTAGGGGCAGATTTTTGGCCACATTTGGGGACACACAACCTAAGTTTTTCTAGCATAAAATTCATACAAAAATCAACACAAACCAAGCAAGATTTTAAAGCCAAACACCCTAGTTCTAGCAAATCAAGCACACACCGAAATCTAAAGCATAAAAACGAAATTGGACTTACGTCCTTACAACCCAATTGAACCTCAAATTAAACTTGAAATTAAGCTTAAAATAAAGAGGATTAGGATTGAGAAATTACCTAGAACCAAAGCTAGTTTGGTTACCCAAATTTTCTTCTTCTCTTTTCCTCTCCAAACCCACGGCCACTAAGCCCTAAATCCCATGAAAATTTTCTCACTTTTCTCTTGCTCACTCTCTTGCAAAACCATGCACTCAAGGGATGGAAACTCCAAGAATTTCCTTGGCTCTCACTCTCCTCTCCCTCTCTCCCTCTCTGCCGAACTTTCTTGAAGAAAAAGGAGACAAGATTTTGGCTCACTTTTACAAGGAAAAGACTAGGGAATGGGGGGTTTTTCTTGATGGACAAAAGGGAGGCTTTAGTTGTTGGTTGCTTGCCTTAAATTAAGGCTTTTCTCTCCCCTTTTTCCTGCTGCAGCCGACCACTTGGAGTGGAGAAAAAGTTTCCACAATTGCTTGCTTAATTTGGTGGAAAAGTGAGGTCATGGGCTAACACATTTTCTTTTTTTTTTTTTCATTCCTTTTTCCTTGTTTTTCTCCTAGCTGCTGCCGACCATTGAGGGGAGGAGAAAGCTTCATTTAATGCAAGCTTTAGTTGGTGGGGAGGTGGGGTCAAAGGCATAGCAATGTGTACTTATCTTGCTTAGGCTTTGTTTGGCCAATTTGTGCTCCAAAAATTCATTTTTCTTTCCTTTGTGCTACACAGATAATTTTAATATTGTGGTTCTTCAAAACATAATATTTTTATCTCATATCGAAGTACAAAATTTATCTGTGTGAATTTTGGATCGAAAAATATTTTTCTCAAATTTTTCCGAATCTCTTTTTACCCTTAAACTCTAACTCGGTGTGCTTGATTTTTCTAGGGATGTTTTACGACTTAGTCTTGCTATCTAGCTCACAAAACTTATTCTCGGAACTCGTTCCGCGCTGAAGTCGAAAAATCTCAAAAAGTCAAAGGGTTGACTTTTCGTCGGTCAAACTTTGACTTTTTCGGTCAAAGTTGACTTTCGTAAAATTTTACACCGTTTCGATCCTTCTGACTTGAAAAGTCCGTTATCGAGCTTAGAAATCGATTTTGAGTCTTCTCGACTCATCATAACTCACCAAATCTAACAAAAGCTCTAAATCAAGCTTTTTCATAATTATTTTCATTGGGTGAAAATAAATTCCTTAAAAGGAAATTGTACATGAAAAATTCGGATATCACAAAATTTCCCTAGAAAATCCGTGGGAAGAGGATAGGAAAAGAGAAGAAGAAATCTGGAAAAATGCTAGAGGGTGAGGCTTGTGTGGTGTTCGGTTTGCTAGGGGAGAAAGGAGAGAGATTTTGTGAGCCATGGAGACCCATTTTTGGGCACAAAACCGTGGGCTTGGAGAGAAGGAAAAGGTAAGAGAAAACTTGGATTTTTTATCTTGTAAAGTTTGGTTTTGGTAGAGCAAGAAAGAACTAACAAAAAGTTATTGGATTCCATTTTTCATGGTGAATCCGTGGGTGAGCAACCAAAAAGGAACAAAGGGATTTTCAAATCCTAACTTGGGTTAAGGTAATTTCTTGAACCAAGCTTAAAGTTAACCTCAAGATTAAGCATTTTCTTATGATTCAAGTTGGATTTGTAAGGACATAAGTCCAAGTTATTTTCTAGCCCTTGATTTGGTGTATGTGCTTGATTAGGATTAGGGTTTGGTTGGCTTATTTGTGATGATTTGCTTGCATGATTTTATGCTTGAAAAATGGTTAGGATGCATGCTAGATGTGAGGGTAATGTCCCCTAAATTTTGATCACAAAATCTACCCAAGCAGTGGCTGATTTGTTGCTAGATAAGATGTATGTGTGATCATGATGCTAGCTAGACACCATGCAACCCATAGACTAGGGTTTTCGGTTTTGTGGGCTGCATGGGCATGATGGATGGGTATGGATGAATGTATGGGACGTTAGAAACGTCGCTTGATTTATGTATAAGCTCCCGATGTGATTGGTTGAGTTAGATTCCGCAAACTAGGACGTAAAACGGAATTAACAACCGAAACTGCCATTTCGGAGTCAAATCTGGGCAGTTTCGGGAAAGTGAAAATATAAGGCCCTTAGAGGCCGAACGGGGTAAAAGTTAAAACACAAAAGTTGCTCGGAACAACTTTTACTAGAGAGCCTCGTGAAACAAAATCTCGAAATAAGGCTCCAAAGGCCTTCATTTTTATGAAAACCCGTGGCTGATCCCTGGGGCCAGTTTTCACTCCGTTTTTCAAGATCAGCCTGTTTCAAACGAAAACTGGTACTAATCTAGGCAGATCTGGATTTTTTGCAAAACATGAAAGTTTTAGCATTTTTCGATAGCTACAACTTTCGTGAAGACAAGTTTTTCAAATTATGAACGGGTTTTTAAACTGGGTACGTTTTATGAGAGGTGCTCAGGGAATCTGAAAATCCCAGCACCAAAGTTTTACAAAATGTGTTCAAAAAAAAATGTAAAGTGTTCTAACCCGTTATTTTGACTACGAAAACTGTTCCAATGGCGGTTTTCAGTCCTTAATGATTTTATGAAGTTCCGTTTTAAGAAAATAAATTTTTACAAGAGTTTTGGGATAATTCACCCAAAGCTTTCAAGTTGAAGAAAAATGGGATTTTCCATAAGTTAAAGGAAAATGAGATTTTTCAAGATTAAGAAGAGAAGTGGAATTTTTAAGGTTCAGAATTGAAAATTCCATGTTTTTCCAAGAAGTAAAGAAAAGGATGATTTTAGCCAAGTATTTTCAAGATAAATGAAGAAAGAGTTTTTACAAGCAATTGAAGGAATTTTTGGAAGAGAATTATAATGTTTTCCAAAAATCAAGAAATGGAGTTTTAAGGTAAAAATGGGTAATCAAGCCGACTACGGACGGTAACCGGAATTATATCCGAGTTACAGGGCTAAGCCAAAAGCCCAACGCCCAACGTTAGACCTAAAATGGGGGTTGACCTAGGTTGACCACATGTTGACTTGGGTTGACCAAAAGTTGACTTTAGGGTTACCCAATATAACCCTAAAGCATACCAAGATTGATGAAATGGGCTAAGACCTAGGGTTATTGAAGAGATAAGTGACCAGTAAAGTATAAGCCCAAGAAGAAGGAAGTGACCAATCAGGTTTACAAGAGATATTACAGGGGACATACAACACGCACATCTAGGATTGCTCATGGATGTTGGTTAGGATACCAACATCATATGTCACGATTTATGGTAAGATAAGTTAACCTTATCTTACACCTCCTTTGAAACAGGAATAGGAACCTGTTGAGATATCACGAGAAATGTTATGTCAAGAGCATAGGACTTAAGGTAAGTACAAACCTCACCTGTAATATGGAAAATAATAAAATATTTTCAAATACACTATGTTTATGCTATGTTATGTTTAAATGCCATGTTTAAATGCTACGTTTAAATGCTATGTTTTTTAAAGAGGCCATGATTTAAAGGATTTCAAGTTTTAAAGCATGCCATATTTTAAAGATGACATGTATTAAAGAGGCCATATTATGTTAAAATATGTCATGTGCATTATAAGATATGATTTTGTGACATCATAAAGTATGTTCACCAATGTTAAACCACTTGGTAAAAATACACAAGTAAAGTGTCATACCAACCTCCCCCAAGGTGGAGGGTTTTTCAAGTTAAAGTTATGGATTCGTCCTCTCGTTGATGCGGGAGGGTGTAATCACTCATGTTTTTCCTAGAGCAGTTAGGGACCTTGCAAATCCTAACTTTATCTAGAGGCGCACTATATATTAAGGGTACGTACACTATGGGGCCCATATGAAAGATAAGTTCAAGTTAAAAAGGAATGCATAAATGAACACAAATGGTTCACGCATATGCATTATGATGATGTATGATTTCAAGATGTTAAATGAAAATGTTTTGTGAGATCGCGTTTGTACTTGCTGGGCGAAAGCTCATCAGATATATTACATACTGCAGGTTGAGATAAAAAGCTTGTAGCTTTACTTGGTGGGCTTGGAGACGATGCAGCGAGTGAAGGGCGGTGTGGGATACCACTACGCAATATTTTCCGCATATTGTTTAAGTTATGAAGTTTTCATGTATGTTCAAGTATCAAGTTAATTATGTATGAAATGTTTCAAAGTACGATGCACAATTTTTGTGTATGGGTTTCAAGTCAAGATTTTAAAATGAAATCCAAGTTTTGAAGTTCAAAGGAATTTTAAAACGATGTTCAAAAATAAAGAAGAGAAGTTGTTTCAAAAAGAAGAAAGAAAAAAAAAATTTCCCGAATTTTTCTACAAGGTTATGTAAAGGCAAGTAAAGGTAACTGTGACGGTTCCCGTTCCCCGCTCGCGAGGTCGGAGCCTACGTGGGTGGTGGTTCGGGGCGTCACGAATCATTCAATCCACAACTCATAACATACATGCATCCAAGATGGCTATTTTCTACAAAAGTTGAGGTTTTTGGAGTTACTCCAAACCCTTACACCTTCTACCTCACAAGACTTATCTCCAAGCATTCCATAACCCTTTTTGGCATGTGGGGACATAAAATCAAACATTAGGTGAGCATACACCCTTAGTGAAATTTTTCTAGAGCATAAATTCATCAACACCACCAACCACAAAGAAATCAACATACAACACCCTAACCAAGCTCAATCAACCACCATATGAGAAGAAAAGAAGAAAAGGAGCTTATGCTCTTACATCAAACACTTGGCATACATAACAAGATTTTCTCCAAAGCTTAATAGAGAGCTTGAGAGATTAAGAGGTTTTACCTCTAGAGCGTAGGAGATGAGAACTCAAGCTTGGATCTAAACTCTTTTTTTTTTTTTTTTTCTTTCTTCTTTTCCACAAATTTTCAACCACCACCTCACTTTTTCTTTTTCTTCTTGTTGGTCGGCAGACAAGAGAACTTGGAGACCAAAAGATGAACTAAACTTTAGGCTTGAACTAAAATGGTCAAACATCACTTACATCACCTATTTAAAGGTGTCTGGGTTTTCTTCATACTTTGCACAATAAACCCCCAACAAGAACATAATTGCTCAATAAGCGCATGAGTTGGCCGGCCAAGGGAGCATACTTGGAGGCTAAGCAAGTTTGAATGGTCAACTTTTAATACTTTCCATAATTTCCAAAAATCCAAAATTTTGCTTAATTATCAACTTGATGAGGTGTCTCCTCCTTAGGTGCCATTTGGCTTGTCTCCTTAATTGCAGTCCGTTTTTATACTCATACCATTATTATCAGTACTATTATAACTAATAACAGTACTGTTATGTTGACCGGCAATCCAAAATTTATCTGCGTTTAATTAGACTGCATAAATTTTTTTTTTTTTAACTTGAAGTCTCTTGGCCTTTTTACTCTAAATATTGAGCTTGATTTTTCTACAATGGTCCCGTGCCTTATTCTTACTTCCGTATTCATAATGACGGTTTTTCACAGTATAATTTCATACTGTTCACTATACTGTAGTACCACCTCGAACGTATCTTAGATTTTCCTGGTCAAACGTTGACCGGAATAAAATCATACATAAATTCTAATTCTGATAAAATCAGACTAGGCATTTCATATAAACTTTTATAATACAAACTTTGATTTCAAAAGGCAGAAATCGTAATTTGTACAAAAATGGGTTATTACACCAACGCCCATGATCGGAGTTGGAGAAGTTGCCATCTTTGTTGAAATCCAAAATATATATTTATATTTATATATTTTATGCTCACATTTAAAATATAAAAAAAAAGTAGTCTAACAATATCTCTTCAATGACCGGCACTAAAGACATCTGATCATCTTTGTTGAAATCTTAAAAAATATACATATAAATAAATCTGGTAGGAAAAAAAGACATGCTAATAGAATCTCTCTAGCAACTGACACAGATGACCAGAGCAGAAGATTTTTAAAAATAATTTAACAAATATAAAGACGAAACAAAGAGAATTAGAGAAGGAGAAAACTTATTTTGTTCATTTATTATTTTTTCTTTCTAATTGTTCGATAAAATGTTATTGAATTGCATAAACATAAAATTTAATGTTAGAGCATGTCGACTGTAATACTAATTTATTTTGCCAATTGTAAATTTTAGTATTTGGATGAAAAAATAATAATAATAAAACTCCCAAATGGAGTGATGTCTTTCATGTCAAATTTTCCAAATGTTAAACTTTGTGACAAATGTATAGGCAATGTCAAATTTAATATTTGATTCTTATTAATTGTTGCATTAACCTTTTCATGTAATTACGAAATCATTTTTATTTGTAATTTATTTAAATATTAAAAGTTTGCATTTGTAAGTTTTAAAAACAATAATGAGGATAAAAAGTAGAAATAGCATAAGAAATAAAATTATGCATTGGTTTCCTCAAAAAATTTTATTCATTGGAGTATAAAAGTTAAAATGCTTCTTATTTTCACAATCTTTTGTAACAAATATATTACTAACGTAGATAAATGTATTGAAGATGGTCTTATACTAAGCACAAATATAAAAAGGTGTCATATTTGCGGCAATCATGTAAATCATCCTTCAATAAAAGGGTTTTCTTTTTTTTTTTTTTGGAAAAAAAAAAACCCTTTTGTGGTGCTCTCACACTCCTGTCCCACTAATCTTTATACTTTTAAGACCTCGAGATTCCATTTCATCAGGATCACAACTAAATAGTTAATTAATTATTAGCTTACTTCAAAATCAACTTCAGTTAGTGGGAACAAGTTTACTTCTTATTTGACCAACACTATTACCAAACAAATGTAAAAAATAATTGAAATTTTTAAAGCTTTTGTTGAAGACCGAGAAAAAAGTGACCACCAAGGAAATTTAGCAGCAAGGAGGGAAATTACTTCAAATGACCAAAATGTTGTAGTTTTTCGTTTCGTTTCGTTTCGTTTCGTTTCGTTTCGTTTCGTTTCGTTTTTTGTTGGCCCCACACGGAGGGAGTGTGGAAGTCTGCAAGTGAATATGCTCTATACGTTTATTCTCCACGTACCATCTTTTCTAGAGAAGCTTTGAGCATTACTGGCAGGATATAGTCTTTTCTGCAATTTCTTTCACAAATATTTCTCATCATGGCTTGTGGCATGGAAATTTTGACTTCCATCTTGGCTTCAGCAGTGACCGAGATTGGCCAATGTTTATGTGTATGCATTTGTCCTAAGATCAAGTCCACTGTCCGATTGAATCGGAATCTCCGAGATCTGCAAAAGGAGGAGAGCAAGTTGGTGGATCTTAAGAAAGAAGTCGAGAAACAACTGGAGTCAGCAGAGAAAATTGAAAGATCACCTACAACTGAAGTGAAAAATTGGCTTAGAAATGTGGGTGAGTTTGTCGCCGAGGTGAATTCTGTGCGAGCAGCTGCGACGGTGAATGACAACAGTCCCTGTGGTTGCCACTGTCATTGCAGTCAGCGGGTTAGACTCGGTAGAAAAGTCGGAAGATTGCTCAAGGAGGTGGAAAAGCTGTTAAAAGCTGGCAACTTCCATGATGGCACGGTCTCCGTCGTTGATGATTCGGCAAAACCAGTTGAGTACATTCCTGGACCTTCCATGGAATATCAAACAACTGCATCAAGAAATTTAGCAGAACTTACAGAAAAGTTAGAGGACAACAATGTTCGGAGAATCGGTGTATGGGGCATGGGAGGGGTGGGTAAGACCACCCTGGTAAGGAACATGAACAACAATCTCAATAGCACTTCTTCGGATCAGCGCCCTTTTACCATTGTCATTTGGATAACAGTGTCCAAGGAGGTCGACTTGAAAAGGGTTCAGAAAGAAATAGCTAAAAGGCTTAATTTGAAGTTGGAAGCGGAGGAGAGCATTGAAAGATCGGCTGGTCGACTTCATCAAAGACTGGAGAAGGAAAAGTTTCTCCTTATTCTAGATGATGTCTGGAATGACATTGACTTAGATTGCTTGGGTATCCCACAACCTGAAACTCACAGCGGTTCAAAAATACTATTGACAACTCGATTAGCGGATGTTTGTCAGCGGATGATGGTCGATGTTGAAGTAAAAGTGAATGCTCTCAGTGGCGAAGAAGCTTGGCAACTGTTTAGTCAGAAGGCTGGAGAGATAACAAGTCTGGAGCATATTGAACCGATTGCAAGAGAAGTTGCTAGAGAATGCTGCGGATTGCCTTTGGCTCTCGTTACCGTGGGAACTGCGATGAGGGGAAAGGAGAGGGTAGAGCTGTGGAAGCATGCCTTGAAGGAATTGAAAGGATCAGTCCCATGTATAAGCGGTGTCAAGGACAAGGTGTACAACTCTTTGAAGTGGAGTTATGACTCGTTACAAGGTAACGACACCAAATCCTGTTTCTTGTATTGTGCTTTGTATCCGGAGGATTTCTCAATTGGGGTTAGTGAGCTACTACAGTGTTGGTTGGCTGAAGGCTTGATAGATGACAAACAGAACTTTGAGGAGTTTGTCAATAATGGCGTTTTTGTAATTGAAACTCTGAAAGACGCTTGTCTATTAGAAGATGGTTCTCGGGTGGGCACCGTGAAGATGCATGATGTGGTTCGAGACGTGGCTATATGGATCGCATCATCAACTGAGGAGAATGATTCTAGATCCCTAGTTCGCTCCAGGATTGGTTTGACTGAGATCCAAGAAGTGGATTTATCTGAAGATTCTGTTAAAAGGGTTTCTTTCATGAATAACAGAATAAGTAGGTTGACTTCTTCCGAGCCAAAACGATGTTCAAAGGCCTCAACCTTACTACTACAAGGGAATCCAATTGAGGAAGTTCCTGACATGTTCCTTCAAAGATTCCCCGCACTAAAAGTCTTGAATGTTAGCAGAGCTCGCATCAAGTCGTTGCCTCCTCTTCTTCAACTGGGTGAACTTCGTGCTTTTATTCTTCAGAGTTGCCCCAACTTTTACAGATTATCTCCACTGGGAGCGCTAGTAAGTCTTCAGGTGCTCGATTTCCATGCCTCTAGTATTGCAACTTTACCCGAAGAGATGGGTAACTTGATCAACTTAAGGCAAGTGAACCTATCTCATACTCCCAACCTCCATTTTATTCAAGCTGGCGTTGTGTCCAAATGGGTTCTTTTAGAGTTTCTAGACATGACAGCTAGTGGTTACTCTTGGCGTACCAAACAAAAAGCCCGAAAAGGAGAAGCAACTTTGGAAGAGCTTTTGTCACTTGATCACTTATCTTGCTTGTCTATTGTGTTAGGTGACTTCTCATGTTCGGATCCTGAATATCTATTGACCCGGATAGGCAGAATAAGGATATTCCACTTCACAGTTGTTTCGGTGCAGCGCTACGTTTTCACCTCAGGCAAGCATGATAAGGGGAAGGTGACAATAAATTATTTTAGGGGTATTTCTTCGAACCCAGAAAAGATAGGATGGTTGTTGATTAATGCAACCTCTCTGGTCTGGAATCCAGTTCTCGACTTCATTCACGATCTCAACTTCATCATTCGAGGCTTATTGTCTGTCAGATCGGTTGGTAGAAGTAGTTTAGTAGCGTTAAAGTCCCTTACTATCAACAACGTTGGTAGGTATAGTTTATTTTCAACAACAGGAAGTGACGTCCCTGACTTGCTACCAAATCTCGAGGAACTTTCTCTCGACAGCATAACCTCTCTGAAAAGCATCTCGGAATTGGTTGACCATCTCGGTCTCAAGCTGTACAAGCTGAAGA
Source organism: Ficus microcarpa (assembly GCA_025413485.1). Taxonomy (NCBI): domain Eukaryota; kingdom Viridiplantae; phylum Streptophyta; class Magnoliopsida; order Rosales; family Moraceae; genus Ficus; species Ficus microcarpa. The sequence continues at coordinate 108,685 of JAINRI010000711.1, forward strand.
CTCTTCTAGTATTCAGGTGTCCCCAATTGAAATATCTTTTTTCTGGTGAAAACTTCAGTCCTCAAATGCCAAATCTTGAGCTAATGACGGTGAGCAGATGCAGCGAGTTGGTGAAGCTGTTTGATTACAATTTAGTTATTCCAAACTTACGGATACTGAAATTGGACAGCCTTTCAATGCTAAGGGATCTCTGCGTTCCAGGAGAGTCATGGCCACGGCTAGAGAAGGTTTATGTCTTCCGATGTTCACTCCTCAGAAGCCTACCTCTTAATATCGGAAATGCAAATAGCATACAAGAGATAAGAGGAGAATCACAATATTGGTGGAGCCAATTGAAATGGGACGATGAAGAAACAAAATCACGCCTGCAACAATGTTATAATACAACTGCACAAGGTCGCTCGGGTCAATATCGAGAAGGATTTGAGCTCCAAGATGACTACTCCTTTTTTAGGATGTGTTACAGTTCAGGAAGTTATGGAAGGAAAACTTTGATTTGAAGGTAAAGGAGAACTCGCCAACCCGTTTTATTTATTTATTTATTTGCTTATTTATTTATTTTTAAGTTCAATGGAATTATTTTTAATTATCAAAGGTCAGCATGCATCAGTTAATGAGTTTTCAACGTAGAAAAGTTGTATTTAAGTGAGAAAAATGGGTGAATTTGTTGCTTACTGTTGTGGCCATGCATGTTGTAACAGCGATGACAACATTGGAAAGTAGGAATCAAACCCCGAATGATGTGGAAAAGAGGTGACGAGTTGGATGGATCGCCGCGAGGATGTGTTCTGCGTAGAGGAATGTGAGAGAGGACGGTGGATTCGACTTGAGAAAGTCTGACGGTGAAAAAGAGCGACTACTTTATGTTTTGGATTCGTAATTCATGTTTTGGATTTTAATGCATGTCTACTTTATGGTTTTTGTTTGCTTTCTTCTTCTTCTTGCGTTTGGTGTTAAATGTATCTTCCATTACGGACGTTATTGTCTTTTTTTTTTTTTTTAATTTATATGTTCTTTCTTTCTGTTTCTCAAATATTGATTTCTATGCGATGTTCTTTCTCTCGGTTTTTAATGGTTACATTTTCAGAATTTTTATTTTCTTTTTATTATTACTATTATTGTTATTATTATTATTTTTGTCTCTCGCTCCTTCGGTGTCTCCTTTAAGCTCTTGACACCCGTGGCAGAGGTAAACCAACTGGCAAGGTATGGCGGAGCTATGAAGGGCCAGCAATCCTCACTGATATTTTGAAAAACTAAATTTCAGCTTTTAAAAAAATTCGGGACTCCTCCGTTTTATTCCCATTAAGATTAATTGTAACGACCGATGTCTTCTAATTGTATAATATTTTCCATTTTAAATTTCATGTCCGTGCAGTTTTACTCTTAGACTTTTACTCCAAAAGGTTTCATATGGAGCCAACCCAATCAGACACTTGAGAATATTTGACTCCGAACTTGTGTCTTGGACTTCAAAGAGAATTGGTGCAAGTTTCTGTCATTATCATACTAAATAAAGACTTGAGTCTTTATATTAATATTTTCTGTTATTGATCTTTCTCCTTTTTATTTTTATTTCTATTTCTATTTGTTATATAATTTACTTAACTCTATTTTACTCACGAGCAATTGCAATACATTTTTTAAAAAATTCTTCTTGACACACACACATATAGATACATGCATATAAATAAATTTAAAAGCTCTTTTATAAGGGAAATTGTAGCATGTAATATATTTTATAAGTACTTTTGAAATTTATAACATGTATTTTAAAAGATGATAAATTATATATTATCGACTAAATCCTTGGATTTTGTAATAAATAACAGATTTTTAGTTAATTTATAAAAACTGATTATGCACCCAATTTCAAGTTAGATAGAGAAAGAGGGAGGAGGAGGAAGAAGAAGGTTTTCTTTTATCTTTTTTGTTTTTTTTTTTTTTTTTTTTGATATTATATGATCGTAAATTTAATTATGTTGTCTATTACTATGTTTAAAATTTTATGCTTTAATTTATTATTACACTCTTTAAAAAGGGGAAGACTATGATAGAGCTCATTATTATCATTTAAAAACCCCATTGATAGAGCTCATTTTATAATCCGTTTGATTAATTTTAACGGTTTAATTATTGTTTGTGTATTATAATTATAATGTACCTTAGCCTATAGTATTTTTAACTAACAAATTTTAAAACAATAAGAGAAAATAAAAAACACTGGCAACCTTCCATCAGTGAACGCCCCCTTCCTCACTCCCAGACCCCGACAAGGAGCCTGCCCCTACCGGCAGATCCATGGCGACCTAGTTCCTCCCCCCCCAACCCCACACATGCAAGCAACAACTCCCCTCCCTTCCACCCACACCAAATCCATGCATCCGCCCGACGCCGACGACGAGCCCCCCACCGACACCATGCTAGATCATATTCCCCCCACCCACTAGACGCCGGCGATAACCCCCTCCCCCCACCCGCACTGGATCCATGTGTTCCACCCCAATGCCCACGACAAGCCCCCTCTACCCCACGCCAAATCTGTGTGCTCTCCCCCCCCCCCCCCCACCACGGTGGCAATGAGCCTCCATCACCCCCACCCCAGATCCGTGCCCCCCCTACGCCAACAACGAGCCCCATCCACCTCACGCCAAATCCATGAGTGCACCCCCCTAATGCTGATGACAAGCCCCTCCCCCCCCCCCCCCCCCGCTCGTACTAGAACAGTCCCCCACCACGCACCAAATCTGCGCACCACCCCCCCGCTGGCCGCCTATGCAGAAACTGGTGTCGAGCCCCCCCGTCCCCCTGATGTAGGGGTGGCAATTCGTGTCACGTGTCGGGTTCGTGTCGTGTTAGAGCCGTGTTGATTTTTTTCTTCTCCGACCCGAACACGACCCGCGACACGAACACGAAACGAAATCGCGATACGAACACGACACGAACCCGTCACGGGTTGACACGACACGAATCGAAATTGACCCGCGACACGAAATTAACACGAAATTTGACCCGAAATTGACACGAAATTGACCCGTGACACGAACTTGACCCGAACTTAACTCGAAATTGACACGAAAAGTGACACGAAATTAACCCGTGACACGAACTTGACCTGAACTTGACCCGAAATTGACACGAAACGTGACACAAAAATTGACACGAAAAAAACGGGTCCAACCCGAACACGACACGATTTTTTTTCGTGTCAAATTTTCCCAACCCGAACACGACCTGCCCCCTATTTTTCCCAACCCGAACCCGCAAAATTCGTGTCGTTTTTGAGTCGTGTCGTCGTGTCGCGACCCGTATTGCCACCCCTACCCTGATGCCATCTAAACCGATGACGAGCCTCCTGTGGACATCGTGCCAGTAAAAGAAGTTTTTTTTTTAATTTCTTTTTTAAAATTATTGTTTTAATTTTTTATTTTATACTAGTATGAGATAAGGTTCATAATAATTATCATACATAAATAATATCTTAGCGATTTAATTACAGTTTAAAAATTAATTATATTAATAAAATCTATAAAAGGGGCTCTAGCGTAGCGTTTTTCCTTTAAAAATACTACCTGGCTCTTTCCTCCCTTTTTTTGATAAAGTATTCTTTTTTTTTTTTTGGGAATAAAATATAAATTATTTTTATTGGGGGACAATCTATGGTAAAGTTACATTGAGAGTAACTATCCACAGGGCTCCATCGAATGGCTATAAACTCATGGATTCCTGACGTTTATGGTTAAAAACTGTCATGAGGATATGCTGGGCTACACCAAATCTAAGCCCGTTTCCTTTTCTTTCCCTTTCCGTGTCTCTCTTTTTTTTTTTCTTTTTTTTTTTTAATTTTAAATTTTTAAGTTCAGTGCAATAAGAAAAAGTTCAATGCAATGTATCTGTTATTGAGTTTTCAACGTGGAAAAGTTGTTTTTGATTGACAAAAATGCGTGCATTTGTTCCTTACTGTTGTGGCCATGCCTGCTGTAACTGCAATGACAGCACTGGGAAGTAGGAATCAACCAAATGATGTGGAAAAGAGGTGACGAGTCTGATAAATCGCCGCGAGGGTATGTTCTGCTTGCTTAGAGAGCTAGAGGAATGTGAGAGTTAGAGTCTGATAACGAATTTTATTTATATGTTTGCTTAAATCCAAAGTGAATATAATTATTGTAAATTTATTTTAAAACTCATTCGTGGTTATATTTTTTAATTTAAAAAACGATAGTTTGCATATTTTGGTATAGTATTATCAATCGTAATTAAACTAAAAATTGTAATATTAGGACAATAAAATAATGAACATAATTTGTGTAGTTATTTTTGTTTAAGAAAATCAAAATGTATGTAAATTTTAATTAAAATAAGCAACCAAAAAAAAAAAAAGTGGGTCAAAAAGAGATACTTGTTTCTTTTAGTAGAAAAAATAAATTTTTTATCTATTCTAAAAAATTTAGGTAATTGTATAATGTTAGATAAATAAAATAAGATATATGTGGTAGTTTGACACAAATATTAAATATTAGAGGGGCAATTTGACAAAATATTAAAGATCAAGGGGCATTTTGACACAAATGCAAAAATCGGGGGTATTTTGACATAAAAACAAAGTTCATTGGGCATTTTTACATTAAAGATAACGGAAAAACTAATAGTAACTAGATAAGGGGGCAAATTGAGACAAATATTAAAGTTTAGGAAGTGTAATATGTACATTTCATAGTTCATGGGCATATTAAGACTAGTGACAAAATTTAAGTTGTCAAAGCTATACTTACTCCAGTAAAATTAGTGACTGAACAAACAAAAAACATGTAGCTGGGAAGGAAATATGCTGCAAACGTCTACAACCAAAAAAAAAAAAAAAAAAACATGAAAGTCGTTACTTCCCAAACGACATCAACTACGTTCCCATTTGTTCATTTTGCCCCCAAAATTCGTCACTTTTGACAAATATTATTTTTAAAATTTTTAATTTTGATAATTTTCTCCTAAACTTTCTAAATTATTGTTCAATATTCTATTTTGTTAGGTTTATATTAAATCAAAGATTTGAATTTGTAAGATTTATATTAGTGTTTGTATTACATGTATGCGGGTTTTTTATGATCAATTTAACTGGATGTTAAGCCCATAATTTAGAATGTTCATATGATAAATTATCAAAATTAAAAATTTGGGGGTAAGTCATCAAATGATAACATATTTGGAGGGTAATTGTGCTAAATACCCAAGACAGATGTTCATAAAATACCATAGAAGGGAAAACAACACACATAATTAACCAAATAGAAATGGCAATTCAGTGTCTCTCCCCCCGTTTCAAAATAAAGTTTAGGAGCTAATCACGGCTTTAAAATTGAACTTCTTGGCATGTGTTTGAAACCTTTTGCCATCTTTCTTTTAACTTTTGTAGGCTTTTCGTGCTTGCCAATAAAGTTGGTCTTTGAAAAGGCATTAATAAAGAGAAAATTAAGGAAATAATTGATTTTAGACACCCTCTTATATTTACGTCATCTCATTTTTGATCTCTTATATATGTGTGTGTATATATATGTATATATATATTTAACAGGGGTGGAGGAATTCAAATTCTACACCTTTAACCTTTAAGTGAAATCAGGTGTGATATTAGAGCATCTCCAATTCAAAACAGCAAAATGATATAACTTTTACACCAAAATGGTGTAATTTTCATATCAAACAATAAATTCATCTTCAATTCATTATACCAATTCTAACGCCAAAAAGAATATTCCTTGTATATCTCTTTTTGTGTTCATTTTTACTAACTCCATAATATTTATTCAATTTACGAATTTTGCCCACATATAACAATTTTTTTACACATATTGATTGAATAAAATAAATTTTATTATTTAAAAATGGCGCAGCAATAATAAATTAATAAATTACATTTTCTTAACTAAAATGGCCCATTTATCATTGATATGTTAATTTTAAAAAAATTACATTTAACAAAAGTTGTGAACCAAACATTCCATTTAATAACTAAACATAAAAGCAAAAGTGAAAAAAAAAAAAAAAGAAAAAGACATTGATATTTTTTTAATCCTCTGAAATAGTATACTCCTCTCACAAATGATCAATTAATGCACTACGAAGCACAAGTTTATTTTGTTAACAAAAGCCAAATTAGAAAAGTGGGGTAACAATTGAAAATCAAATTTTATTTTGTACTCTTTTTGAAAAACAAAAACAAAAAACAAAAAACAAAAAACAAAAAACAAAAAAACAAAAGTCACATCAGATTTGAATTTGCGTTTCCACTATTCACAGTAAGCAAAATCAGATCCAAATGGTGTTGGATTTGCTGGCTTTTCAACTTTTCCACCCATGGCATTTCAACTTTTCCACTTCATTGTCATGTGGGTAGGAGAGGGCCTTATCGCTGCGATCATTTTTCATCTCTTATATTTATGTCTATTGTAATTTTTCTTATTTTTATATAGGGATGGCAATTCATGTTGCATGTTGGGTTCGTGTCGTATTAGAGCCGTATCGAATTTTTTTTCTCCGGACCCGAACACAACCTGCGACCCGAAAACGACTCAAAACCGTGACACGAACCCGTAACGGGTTGACATGACACAAACCGAACTTAACCCGTGACCCGAAATTGACACGCGACACGAACAACCCGAAATTGACACGCGATACGAAATTCAACCCGCGATACGAAATCAACCCGCAACATGAAATCAACCAGAAATCAACCTGAAATTGACCCGAAATTATAAATTGACACGAAATTGACACGAACATTAACCCGAAATTGACAAAAAAAAAAAAAAAAAAAAAAAAAAAAAAAAACGTGTCATGTTCGGGTACTGTGGGTCCAACCCAAATATGACCCGTTTTTTTTTCGTGTCAATTTCACAATTTTCACAATTTTTTGTAATAAATATTGTTTATTTTCACAATTTTTTGTAATAAATATAGATAAATAGGTTGAAGATGCTTTTATAATGAGTACAAATATAAAGAGGCGCTATATTGATGACAATCATGTAAATCACCCTTTATTAGAGGGTGGTCTTTATACTTTAAGACCACGAGATTCCATTTCATCAGTTAGTGGGAACCAACTCCATTACCAAACAAATGTAAAAAATAATTCAAAGTTTTAAAGCTTATGTTGAAGACAGAAAAAAGTGACCACCAAGGAAATTTCGCAGCAAGAAGGGAAATTACTTCCAATGACCAAAATGTTGTAGTTTTGCGTGTCGTTTTGTTTTTTGATTTTTGCTTTTTGTTGGCCCCACACGGAGGGAGGTGTGGAAGTCTTCAAGTGAACATGCCATTTACGTTAATTCTCTACATACCATCTTTTCTAGAGAAGCTTTGAGTATTTGGATGAAAAAAATAAAAAGCTACCGAATGGAGTGATGTCTTTTGTATCAAATTTTTCAAATGTTAAACTAGGTGACAAATTTATAGAAATATCAAATTTAACATTTAATTCTTATTAATTGTTGCATTGACCGTTTTATGTAATTACAAAAACATTTGTATTTGTAATTTATTTTCATATTAAAAGTTCACATTTGTAAGTTTTAAAAACAACAATGATGATAAAAAATAGAAATAGCATAATAACTAAAATTATGCATTGGTTTCCTATAAAAATTTATTCATTGGAGCATAAAAGTTAAAATACTGCTTATTTTAACCATTTTTTGTAACAAATATATTATTAACATAGATAAATGCATTGAAAATGGTCTTATATTGAGCACAAATATAAAGAGGTGTCATATTTGTAACAATCATGTAAATCATCCTTTAATAAAAGGGTTTTTTGTTTGAAAAAAAAAAAAGAAAATTAGTGGTATTCTCACACTCCCGTCCCACTAGTCTATGTACTTTAAGACCTCGAGATTCCATTTCATCAGCATCACAATTAATTAGTAATTAATTATTTTTTTACTTTTAAATCAACTTCAGTTAGTGGGAACAAGTTTCCTTCTTATTTGACCAACTCTATTACCAAACAAATGTAAAAAATAATTGAAAATTTTAAAGCTTTTGTTGAAGACCGAGAAAAAAGTGACAACCAAGGAAATTTCACAGCAAAGAGGGAAATTACTTCCAATGACCAAAATGTTTTTTTTCCTGCTTTTTGTTGGCCCCACACGGAGGGAGGTGTGGAAGTCTACAAGTGAACATGCCCTATTCGATAATTCTCCACATACCATCTTTTCTAGAGAAGCTTTGAGTATTTGGATGAAAAAAAAATAAAAAGCTAGCAAATGGAGTGACGTCTTTCATATCAAAATTTCCAAATGTTAAACTATATGACAAATTTATAGACAATATCAAATTTAATATTTTATTCTTATTAATTTTTGCATTGACCGTTTCATATCATTATGAAATACTTTTATTTATAATTTATTTACATACTAAAAGTTCACATTTGTAAGTTTTAAAAACAACAATGATGATCAAAAGTAGAAATAGCATAAGAAATAAAATTATGCATTGGTTTCCTCAAAAAAATTTGTTCATTGGAGCATATTTGAAAATTTTAAAGCTTTTGTTGAAGACCGAGAAAAAAGTGACCACCAAGGAAATTTCGCGGCAAGGAGGGAAATTACTTCCAATGACCAAAATGTTGTCGTTTTTCGTTTTATGTTTTTTGTTTTTTGTTGGCCCCACACAGAGGGAGGTGTGGAAGTCTTCAAGTGAACATGCCCTTAGGTTATTCTCTACATGCCATCTTTTGTTGAGAAGCTTTGAGTTTTACTGGCAAAATATAGTATTTTCCGCAATTTCTTTCACAAATATTTGTCATCATGGCTTGGGGCAAGGAATTTTTGAACTCCATCTTGGATGAAACATTGAAACAAATCTTTGTTTCCTCCCTGGTTGCAGTAATAGGCTACTGTTTTTACGAATATATGTTTCCTAAGATCATGTTCATTGTCCGGTTCAATGCGAACCTCAATGATCTAGAAAAGGCGACAGGAAGGCTGATGGATCGTAAGAATGATATCGAGCAGCAACTGGAATTGGCAAAGAAGAATGGGAGATCACCAACAACTGAAGTGGAAAAATGGCTTAGAGAAGTGGAAGAGTTCGAAGACAAGGTGAACTCAGTGCGAGCAGGTGCAACGGACGATAACGAGAGATTCTGCGGTTGCGGTACGAGGATTAGACACGGCAGCAAAGTTGAAAATTTGCTCGAGGAGGTGGAAACGCTGTTAATAAAAGCTGGCAACTTCCCAGATGACAGGGTCTCAGTCGTTAATGATTCGCCAAAACCAGTTGAGTACATTCCTGGACCTTCCACAGAACATCAAACAACTGCATCAAGAAATTTAGCAGAACTTACGAAAATGTTCGGAGAATCGGTGTATGGGGGGTGGGAGGGGCGGGTAAGACCACCCTGGTGAGGAACATGAACAACAAGCTCCATAGCACTTCTTCGGATCAGTGCCTTTTTAGCATCGTCATTTGGATAACAGTGTCCAAGGAGGGTGACTTGAAAAGGGTTCAGAAAGAAATAGCCGACAGGCTTAATTTGAAGATGGAAGCGGGGGAGAGAGTTGAAACATCGGCTGGTCGACTTCATCAAAAGCTGGAGAAGGAAAAGTTTCTCCTTATTCTAGATGATGTCTGGGATGACATTGACTTAGACAGGTTGGGTATCCCACAGCCGGAAATTCACAGCGGTTCAAAAATACTACTGACATCTCGATTTGCGGATGTTTGTCAGCGGATGATGGTAGATGTTGAAGTAAAAGTGAATACTCTCCGTGACGAAGAAGCTTGGCAACTGTTTAGTCAGAAGGCAGGGAAGATGGCAAGTCTAGGGCATATTAAAGAGACTGCAGAAGCAGTTGCTAGAGAATGCGGTGGATTGCCTTTGGCTCTCGTTATCGTGGGAACTGCAATGAGGGGAAAGGAGGAGGTACACCAGTGGGAACATGCCTTGACGGAATTGCAAAGATCTGCTCCATCTATAAGAGGTGTCGAGGAGAAGGTGTACAACTCTTTGAAGTGGAGTTACGACTTGTTACGAGGTAAAACCATCAAATCCTGTTTCTTGTATTGTGCTTTGTATCCGGAGGATTTCTCAATTGAGTTTGGTGAGCTGCTACAGTGTTGGTTGGCTGAAGGCTTGATAGATGACACAAAGAAATTTAAGGACTTTGTCAATGATGGGGTTTCTGTAATTGAAACACTGAAAAACGCTTGTCTATTAGAAGATGGATTTGGGGTGGGCACCGTGAAGATGCATGATGTGGTTCGAGACGTGGCTATATGGATCGCATCATCAACTGAGGAGAATGATTGTAGATCCCTAGTTCGCTCCGGGATTGGTTTGACTGAGATCCAAGAAGTGGATTTATCTAAAGATTCTGTTAAAAGGTTTTCTTTCATGAATAACAGAATAAGTACGTTGACTTCTTCCGAGGCAGAACCATGTTCAAAGGCCTCAACCTTACTACTACAAGGTAATCCAATTGAGGAAGTTCCTGACAGGTTTCTTCAAAGATTCCCCGCACTAAGAGTCTTGAATGTCAGCAGAAGTCGCATCAAGTCGTTGCCTCCTCTTCTTCGATTGGGTGAGCTTCGTGCTTTTCTTCTACAAGATTGCGCCAACGTTCGGGAACTATCTCCACTTGGAGTGCTTGTAAATCTTCAGGTACTCAATCTCTCTGGCAGTGGTATAAAAGAATTGCCTAAAGAGATGGAAAACTTGATCAACTTAAGGCAAGTGAACCTATCTCATACTGACCTCCTAGAAAGTATTCAAGCTGGCATTGTGTCAAAATGGACTCGTTTGGAGGTTCTAGATATGACTTCTAGTAGTTTCGTTTGGGATATGGAAGACAGAGTAGGAAAAGAAATTTTTAAAGAGCTTTTGGCTCTTGAGCACTTGTCTTGTGTATCACTTGTGTTACGGGGCTCCTCATGTTTGGACCCTGAATATCTCATGACCCGAATAGGCAGAATGAAAAGATTCCACTTCACATTTAATTCGATGTTTGATCACGTTTTCACCAGGTGGAGGCATGAAAAGAGGAGGGTGACTCTAAATTGGTATGAGAGTGACACATGGAACCCTGAAAGGATGATGGGATGGTTGTTGATTAATGCAACCTCTCTGGTCTGGAGTGGGGCTAAAAATCTATCCTCCGCCATCAGTTGTGATGATCTCAACAACGTCATTCGATGCTTATTGTCAGTCAGATCGGTTGGCACACGTAGTTTTGATTGTTTTGCAGCATTAAAGTCGCTTAATATCAGAAGAGTTCATAGATACGGTTCGTTGCCAGTGGGTGGCAATGATGTCCCCGACTTCCTCCCAAATTTAGAGGAACTTATTCTCGAGAGTATTACCTCTATGCAAAGCATCTCGGAATTGGTTGACGGTCTCGGTCTCAAACTGAAGAAGCTGAAGACACTTAGAGTATCGAGTTGTCCCCAAATGGAATATCTTTTTTCTGGTGAAAATTTTAGTCCTCAAATGCCAAATCTTGAGCTACTCACGGTGATCTTCTGTGACAAGTTGGAGATGCTGTTCAATTACAAGTTAGTTCCTCGAAACCTACGGATACTGAATTTGATAGGCCTTACAATGCTAAGGGATCTCTGCATTCCAGGAGAGTCATGGCCACGCCTGGAGGAGGTTCGTGTCTCCCAATGTTCTCTGCTTAGACGCCTACCTCTTAATATCAGAAATGCAGGTAAGATACCAGAGATAATAGGAGAATCACAATGGTGGAGCGAATTGATATGGGACGATGAAGAAACAAAATCATGCCTGCAACAACATTATAATGCACCTGCACTAGGTCGCTCCGGTCAGGATCGAGGAGTATTTGAAATTGAAGATGGACATTACTTCCTTAGTAGGTGTTACACTCCGGAAAACCTTGAAAACACAGCTTGATCTGAAGGTAAATTCGACTTGTCACTTTTTTTTCCCCCATTTCTTTTAGTTGGAGAAGAGGTTAAAGATACTTGCACTGAGGTCCCGTTTAATAGTAGTGTTATTAAATGTTGGTATATATTATTTTGTTCACGTACCAAAGTTGTTTTTAGTGATATTGAAGCTCCAATTATAAATCAGGTAATACATCTGAATTTGTTCCTTATTGTTGTTGCCATACATGTTCCAACAGCAACGACGTCAGTGGAAAGTAGGAATCAAACCCCGAACAATCTGGAAAAGAGGTGATGAGTCGGATTGATCGCCGCGAGGAAATGTGACGGTGAATTCGACACGAGAAAGTCTGATGACAAAAAAAAAAAAAAAAAAAAGAAGTTTTTTTTCTCAGAATTCATGTTTTGGATTCTAATGCATATCTACTTTTTTATGTTTTTAGTTTGCGACCTTCTTCTTCTTGTGTTTGGTGTTAAATGTATCTGACGTTATTGTTGTCTTTTTTTTTTTTTTTTTTTTTTTATATGTTCTTTCTTCATGTTTCTCGAATATTGTTTTCTATGTAATGTTCTTTCTTTTGTTGTTTAATGATTATACACTTTGAGATAATGTCCCCCCACCCCCCGGTTCGATGCCTCCTTCCAGCTTTTGACACCTGTGGCTGGCAAGGACGAGCTATGAAGGCCCAGCTATCCGCACTGATTTTTTGAAAATTTTAATTTGAGCTTTTAAAAAAAATATTCTTGACTTCTTCATTTTATTGCCACTGAGATTTAATATTTTCTGTCTTTGATCTTTATCCTTTTCATTTTTACTTCTGTTTCTACTTTTAATATAATTTACTTAACACCATTTTTGTAATGTCATAAATGCTAACTAACAATAATATTAGAAAATTAACATTAAAGTTAATATTGGTAATGTGATGAGATAGAAACTTGTTAATTCTAATATTATGTTGAGTTACTTTTCACAGGTGACGCAACGAGGACTCGATGTGCTAGAATAAAGTTCATGTCAAATTGATTTTTTTTTTTTATGACTTGATAATTTTGTGTGATGGCTTATATATATATATATATATGGTATGTAGTATTTGTGATGATGTTAATTTAAAAATAAAAAAATAAAAAGAGGGAAAGTATATTATCCGAAAAAGACATATTATATATATATTTTAATTTCAAACCGTTCATTTTTAACCAAACATACATTTCCAAAAAAAAAAATAACTCAACTACAATTAAATATGGAGGGGTCAATTGATACCCCATGATTACTTTTTCCACACACTTCTTAAATCACCCACTAAGAGAAAACTAAATATTTAGACAGAGACGGAGGTATGAAGGCTTCCTCAACTTTTTATTAATTATGTTTTTATATATATAGTTGATTAAAATTTACATATAGTCCCCCTAAAAATTAAAATTTTCATTTTATTAAGTCCCTATAATTGAACCGTAATGTTTATCTTTTTTTCCACCCATTAAGTAACCTCCCCTTTCTTCAACCACTTTTTTGTCCGATTTTTTTCCCCTCTCTCTATCTCCCTCTCTCTCGCTGATTTTTTTCATTTTACAGATCCCAGTTTTTTGTTGTGTTCATTTTATATGCCAATTCTTTGCTATTGAGGTTTGAAATTAATGTAATTGGCTTTAAAATGATAAAAATCTCAAAATACATCATAATACTCTTTCTTTGAAATAATAATAATAATAATCTTAATCTTATATTAATTCTTAATCTTCATCTTATCTTGATATTATCTTATCTTAACATATATAAAAGAGCATTGATGCTCTTCCTCCTTCTGCTATGTGTCAACCCATCAGTTTTTTTTTTAGAGTTTTTTTTTTTTAGTTTTTTTTTTTTTTTACTTTTCTTTTTTTGCTTTCATCCTTTTTCTTTCTTTTATCTTTTTTTTTTCTCTTATCTATTTTCTTTTATGCTTTTATCCTTTTTAAATTTCTTCTATCTATATACATATATACATAATCCTGTATAGATCTATTTAATAACTTATATCTTTTATTAATATGGTTGAAAAGGGTTTTTATCATTTTTTTTTTTCGAAATGTTGTTAGAAATGTTGGTTCTTGTAGTCTAAATTTTGTATGGAGTTTAAATTTTTTGATTATTTTTTTTTATTTTGTTGTTTTTACTTTTTCTTTTCTTTTTTTAATTTTCTATTTAAATTCCTACATCTTTTACATAATATATTATATTCATACGTGTGAAGCGCATCTTCAACTTTAATGAATAAAAGATCCACAGTCAAAAAGGCTTTGCAAAAGGATTAGAAGCTATTAATGTAGTTCGTGCATTCAATCACCGGTCTCGAAAGGATTAGAAGCTTCTGTAGTGACATTAAAGATGCTATGTTATTTATTAATGGTGGCATTGTTTGTTAAATTTCTCGATAAGAGAATTCGGTAACCCACTATTTAGCTAGTTATGTTTTTGTCAGTTGTACAAATCTTTTTTGACTGATTCAGTCCCTAAATTTTTGAGATCTTTGATCAAGTGTGATCTTGTTTGATAAAATAATACGCAAGCTTACTGGCCAAAAAAAAAAAAGCTTTGCTCAAAAATGAATCCGTACTCCAGTTTTGAAAAATAAAAGCTGCAAAGAATAATGAAACTGAAAGAGCCAAAAGGCCATGTCACTATGAAAGAGCAAAAGGCCCACACGAATAGTAGTAACTTAACGTAATATTTTAAAACAAATATATACAGTTATGATTTTTTTTTTTTTCTTTTTTCGGGAATGCAGTTTTATTAAGGAGAAATTAATCAGTTACTCAGTTACTCAGTTGTATCACATTATCATATTTATGTGATATATTCGTCTAATTAAAAATTGATATTTGGATGATTTGCTTATGTCAACATTTTGTAATTATGTTTCTCTTTCCTAATTTAAATCACATTAATTAATAGCTAATTCAAATCCCCATATATATATATATATTCTTTTCTCTTATATACTAATTAGTTAAAATTAAATTATAATTTTTAATTAACAAAACGTTTTTATTCATATGGTTATTAATAAATAAACGTCATATATATAATTTTTTAATCACTCCAAAAACTTTAACAATTAAGTTTATTTGGGAACAAAACAACGCTTCTCCTCTGAAAAGTTATGCTTTGGGAGATCATATTGTTGGGTAAAGACAATATATGGTTCGATGATATATATATCCTAAGAAGAAAAGCAATCCCAATTGGAAAGAACATGAAAATTTAAATATATCAGTAATCCTTTTAATTTCCTCCACGATATGTATTGATTTTTTGCCTTCATTCTATCCAACAACACTTTCGCTTTTTGTTTACGCTTATATATTTACATAAAAGGAAAAACAAAAACAAAAACAAAAAAAGGAACGCAATCGTTAACATATTTGAATTTAGGATATCATGTTTTAAAATATTTGAAGTAATAAATAATGTTTAAGTTAATTAATCAATTAAAAGTTTTTTCTTTTTAAATCACTTAGTGTAAGAGTAGACGTATATTTATTTTTTTTTTATTTCTTTTTGAAAGATGTGAGTCTAGCATATGTACAGAGATTTTTTTTTAACTTTCATATATTTTTTTTTTATAGAAATTTTGACTCAACAATTAATTTATATGATATGGTATGTACACTAAGAAAGAGAATCATAATTACAAAAGATTGACATAAATAAATCCTCCAAATGTCAATTTATAGTTAGATGGATGTATCACATAAGCATGATGATGTAGTATACCGGTTCACTGAATAATTTCTTTTTATTAAGATGATGCATCTAAAAAACACATTTTAATAAACTTTTGTACTTAAATGTAATTTTATTTACGGGTAATTGAGCAATAAAAAATTTGTTAAAAAAAAAGGTATGGAGATAGGCAATAGACCTTCCCTTCAAATATCTCCAATACCTCCGTTCAAATTCATTAAAAACAAAAAAACTAAAAAAGGAAAATCAAAATATAGTAAACTAAATGTAGTCTTAACGGCAAACTAAACAAAAATAAAAACAAAGTAAACAACCTTATAAAGAAGGCAAATGAACCAAAAAGATATGTTATTAAAAAAGAAGTTAAGTTGAGATTTTGAAATTCATCGCTCCAAGTGGATAAAGGCAACCTATTCATCTATCCTATCCCTCGCTTTACTCTTCTCGGAAAAGGTTATCGTTCCCATGAATCTTGATCTGCCTCCTGGCATTGATAGCGATTGATCGATTTCCTAATCTGGTTTGAGAGGTTTTTCAGTTTTCCTTATCTCTCGTGTCTTTGAACTGCCATGAAAAGAATTCGAAATACGTATATCAGTCACTGATTTCAGCCACTTATCACAAAACCATTCAATGGTGTATAAAAGTTTAGTGGTATTCAAATCAAGGGGCAAACCCTTAAATCTAGGACAACACCTCTCTCACTTTTTCGTTTTCTTTTCATTTTCTTTTCTTTTCTTTTCTTTTCTTTTCTTTTTTTTTTCCTTTTCCTGTTTGTTTACTGACTTTCTTCTTTTCTCAATCGTTCTTTATTATTTCTCACTTGTTTATCTTCACTAAAGTAATTTTCTCTTCGGTCTTCATTGACGATGACTCGGCAAATTGATGTCGTAGGCAACACGAAAGAAAAGTTCTTTTTTTTTTAATTTTATTTTTGACTTTTATGAAAGAAAGTGTAAATCTAGTGTACAAGTTTCCCTTAAAACAAGTACAAAATTTGACACTCGGTAATATTTGATCATTATCTACTTTAATTCTAATTAATCTGTTGTCTTATGTTATTGTCTCATTTATTGTCCTCTTATTGAATTTTGACGCATTATTAAATTTTTATAAATCAGTTTTTCTAAAGCTTTAATTTATATAAGGATAAAAATTAACCAATTTTTTCTTCAGCTCTTTTTTTCCTCTTTACAACTTTTTTCGAATCTAGAAAGTGTTTACGAATCAGAATTAAATGAATAAGAGATAAGTTCTAAATAAAAGTTTAATTCTTGAATGAGTGTATATTAATCTATTGGAATTTTTAGTTTTGATTTTATTTCATCTAATTGATAGATTTTTGTCAATTATTGTTTGAATTTGGATACAATTTAATTGATTTTTTTTTCTTTATGTTCACCATCCGATCCAATCCAATTTGATCTAATCTATGTGATCTTCATGGTTGGAAATGGCGGTAGGTGTGGAGGAGGCGGTTGCAATGGTGGTGTTCACCGACATTAGTAAATGTTTTTCAAGAGTTTTTTTGTTGCGGCTCGGTGTTTCTCTTGTAGTTCATATCTGCATGTAAAATGTTTAGTATACCTAAAACTTTTCAAACCCTAAGGATGTTGAAAACCATTAATTGGTTGTATGCAGACTGGACAATGAGCAAAGTTAATCATATGGTCGAAATATTATTTATCTATTAAAAAAACCAAAATATCACTGTACAAATGAGAATGATGGGTATAGTCTTAGAGAGGGATATGTATGTAACTCGTATTAATTAGTTGAGTGTGAAATCTAGGCAAGGTGTATTTACAAACCTCGTGAAACTAAGCAAAGTTAATCATATGGTCAAAATATTATTTATCAATTAAAAAAACCAAAATATCATTATGGTGTCTATGTATTCAATAAGGATTTTGAAAAATAAGCATATCTCCAGAAGTTTTAGTGAAAGGAAAGACTTTTTCCATTAAAGTACAATTAATTTTAAATTTAATATTTGATTCTCGATGATTTAATATCTTAACTCTTTCATCTAATTATCATTACTTTATATGCAGTTTAAAATTATACAATATTAAAAATTTACTTTTATGAGTTTGAAACGTTAATAAAAGATTATTAAAAGTAAACATATACTCTAGTGTATGGTATCTCATTTTTGTCAGACATAAACGATACTTGTACCGATTAGTTTGTTAAGTTATATTAGGTAATCTCTTAGGTTGTATCGATTTGTCTCTTATGTTATCCCCCCTTCCGCCAAACGGTTAGATACTAGATGGAAGAGTATTCCTAAAAATAAATATAACATTATAAATAAAATCACATTGAAATATAAATAAGATAATATTATTTTTATACTTTTTGATGGTAGATAAAACATCACATGAACATAAATATTGAAGATGGTCATAATTCATCATCGAGATCCGAACTTGCGAACTTCTAGCTTTATTTTCAATAAACAAAAAGAAAAAAAAAAAAAAAGATACTGATAATGACATTTTTCCCCCTAAATTGGTTGTGGGAAGTGGTTAGTGCTTTAAGAAGGGGAAAAAAGGGTTAAAAAAAATTAAGAAAAGAGTATAGACAAGGCTTAAGCAATGGCAGGTTGGTGTTTTGTCTACCAATTAGTTATTGGCCAAACTAATTATGAGATAAAGAAGTGAAGAACAATTTTATCATAAATAATCAAAGTAATTAACCAGTATGTTTTAAAAATATTTAGAGTAGATGATAATAGATAATAAATTTAAAGCAGATAGTTTTCTGAGAAAATTTGGTAAACAACCACCCGAAGGCACATCAACAAGGTTAAAATTTTTTGCCTTTGATTTCTTTAACCCAATCAAATCTCCCCCCTTCTTTCTCTCTCTCTCTCTCTCTCTCTCTCTCTCTACATGCCGCCATAAGTGATTTTTTTTTTTTTTTTGGTTTCAAAATGCTTGAAATTTTTAAATATGATTCAATATTAAAAACAAAAAAAACATATTTACCTAATTGTTTCTTTATGAAAATACAAATTATTATGCTAATAATTCAACCTACAATTTAGTTTAATTTGAACTTGGATGGTATGTTTTCTTCATATGTAAAATTATGTGTAAGAGCAGTAGAGCTATTGCATTATATTAGGGGCTTCGACAGGTCCCATCTGTCTGAATTTGGGGATAGCTCCCCTACATGCTGATATCAGCCACTGTTTTTGTTGGGATCTAAATGTATCATAAGGATAGAAAATCAATATTAGGGATTTTCTGTAAATATGACATTTTGATATTAATAAGAGTAGGTTATTCATATTTAATAAGTTGTGTCCTATTTACTTTCATTTGTTGATTGTATGATTATTTTGAGCAAACATAAAATATTCCTAGACTGTTGGTAATATATCAAATTACCATATGTATACGGGGTATACATAGAAGACGTGATAATTTGATAACAGTCTAAATAAATAGTCTGCAATCGATGAAATAAGATTTGTGGATCTTATTTATGATAAGATTGTAAAGGTTGTCTACTTTCTTAGTGGGATGGTTTGTCTTGACTATTGATTGGTTCCGAGTAGAAACTTTAATGTATACCAGTATTGAGGTATGACATTGGACTGGACCTAAAATATTAATTGATTCGGTTTAATAATTCTGTTTATAAGAATCAATGACGCTTTGATTATCATCACGTATTAATCTTAATCTTGAAATGATTACTTAAGTTCGTATCCATGACTTATGTACTTTAATGCACTACAAGTGAAACACTGTTAATTCATGGTCAATATACTTGTGTTTTGGGTACATGACTTATGGATGGAGAAATCAAGATTCATAGATACGGAATCTATAGCTATCTTAACGATAGTACATGTTATCTACTTAAAGGCATTATTCGGGGATTGAAAGATAGTATAACAAGATCTTGGCCATCGGTTTATTTTATGTTCTCTGATGGTTTACCAATTGTATGGTTTTACAATTAGTGATTCTTTCAATAGAGAATAATGGAACTTTAAGTTAAAATGATTGAAAAGGTAAAATGGAAAAAGTCCTTAATTCAATCATGGATAACATATGGGGATTAAGCAAGCAATGAATAAATCATGGAAGAAGCACTACGTGAGAGAGCTTTCGTAATATAGTATGTAAATAGGAGTTCAGCTTCAAACTTTTAGTGGAATAGTTTTGAAGTTGATAATTGATGAATAATTAATTTATGGTTAATTTTTCACAATTATAGGAGTCTCTTTACATATTTCCATCAGGTCTCTCTATTAGCTCATATAGTTCCGTATAGCGTCTCGAGATTTATTCCTAATGAGATCGGTAAATTTAAATGGAATTTAGTAATGTCTATTTAGACATGATACTCTCTTACATGCAATCCAGAAAGGATTGGACATGTGAAAGTTGTAGACAAATGATTTGTCAACATGTGATTGGTTAATTTAAATTTTGAAAATAAGATTGTGTTTGAATTATTTAATTTTGGAAAACAAAATTTTTCTCTCCTAATTAAAAGAGGTGCACGATTTTTAATTGTGTGGAGGGAAGAAAATTTTGTTTCAAAATTATTCAAATATATTCCTAACATTAAATTATTAATTGATTTAAATAATAGAGATTATTTCATGGATTTTTCTTTCCTAATTAAAAGAGGTGCACGGTTTTTGTAAGGAAAGAAAATTTGAAATATTCCATTGATTTAAATTAATTAATATGGATAATGTTTGTGGAAAATATTATTCAAATAAGTGAATTCTATTTAAATTCGAATAGGTTTAAAAGAAATTTGAATCTAGATAGGACTAGGATCTTTTGACTAGTCTAGATTCTTGATTTAAAATTTAAACCACCAATCAAGATTTATTTCAAAGTGGCCAAATTTTTTAGGATTGATTTCCTCTTGAAAAAATATTTTTAGGTTCAATAAATCTAGCTCTAAAGGTGTATGATTTTTTGGTTCAAAATTTATCCGGAAAAATAATTATTAATTATTTTTCAAGAAGGAGATAAATTTTGAAAAGGATTAGACTTCTATATAAAGGCTAGGAGTTCTTAAAAAACCAATTTTTGATATTTTTGAAAAGGAAAACGTTTTTTGGGAGAAAAAAAAAAGGAAAAACAATTTGGGTTTCTTCCACATAAAAAATTCGACTATCTTGTGAGAGAGAAAAAAAAAAAAGGAAAATTCCATTGAATCAAAACTGTGAGAAAGGTTAAACCGAGTGATAATTTTCATAAGAGGTTAACCGGTTTCTGTTTTGTAGTTTTGAAGAAAGAAGTTGGATCATATTCTCAACGAGGATCATCGGAATTGAGAATGAGGGATCTAGACTTCGGAAAGCACTACCGGTCGCTTGGATTCATAGAACGTGTGCCCACACACAATCTGAGATGTGGGACTCGAGAATAGTAGAGAAAACACGTTGGTCAAACGCTCTAGCAATTCTGGAATCCAAGAAATAAGGTACGCTTGATCATGAATTTAATTTATTGTTATCTGCATCATGAGATTCTTTTCCGAAACGGCATAAAAATTTTAAAACTTCTGCTGCACCGTAATTCTGATATCGGATTCGATTTTTCCAACAGTTTTAACATTTGGATTTTACTTATTTGTGAAAAAACCATCCAATAGTGTATAAAAGTTTAGTGGTATTCAATTCTAGGGGCTAAAAAAATGTGGCAGTGGTAAACAACCTGTATTCAATAATCCATTAAAGAAACACAGCTAGATATGGGCTATCCTAAAAACTAGGACAACGCCTCTCTCTATTTCCGTTTACCTTTTTTTTTTTTTTTTTCCACCTGTTTGTTTACTGACTTTTCTTCTTTTTTCCGATATATCTTTATTATTTCTCACTTGTTTATCTTTACTAAGACCTCGTTTGATTCGCGAGTTCGAACTCAAAAATTTTCATCTTAATTTTTATCTTTTTCTGAAAAAATCTTGTCTTTTCTGAAAATTTTTTTTATCTTTTCTGAAAATTCAACAAAAATTATTATTAAAACTTAAAATTTTCAACTCAAACTCATTCACCAAACAGACCCTAAATTAAAACTAGGGGTGTTTGATGAATGAGTTTAGTTTAAGATCTTTAAGTTTAAATAGTAATTTTTGTTGACTTTTCAGAAAAAACAAAAAAAATTTTCAGAAAAAGATAAAAACCATGATAAAAAAATACAATTTAATTTAGAATACGCCTCAATGCCAAACATCCCCTTATTATTGATATCTAGTTCACTTGTCATTTTATTTTTTTCAAGTACTTAATTATTATTTTTATTGTTTTCAATTTTACATCTAATATGTCTCAGGGCATGTTTGATTAATGACTCATTTTAAATTAAATTGTACTTTTTTCATCATGATTTTTGTCTTTTTTTTTTAAAAAAAATTTGTCTTTTCTGAAAAATTACTATTGAAACTTAAAAATCTTAAACTAAACTCATTTACCAAATACTCCCTCAATATTCAAACAATTAAAAGTATGATATATATATTTATTACTATTTGTTTAACATTTTAATCTATTTTTGTTTATTTACTTATTTACAATTCAAAAAGTATGAAATTCAATTATTTGAAAGGTTTTTTTTTTTTTATCATATCTATTAGGTTTTTAGGTATTGACGTTTATTGCAATTTGCATAGAAAAATAAAAAACAAGTCGTTAATTAGTTCAGGTTAATTCAGATTTGTCCAATTTTGATGTTCATTTCTAGTTCATGTTACAACACCAATTATAACAGCAGCATCTTGATCGTGTAAAGATGCAGATTTAAAAAAGTCTGAAATTTGAATTATTTACTGTTAGGATGTACTTGAATATATTTATTATTGAAGATATTATGCTGCTAGATAATATAAAAAATATGGATAATATCTTATGATTTGAAATATATTTTTAAAAAAACTTTTTATTTGACGTAAATTTCTAATAAATGACTTTCAAAATATAAGTTGCAAGGGAATTATTTTAAACTACGATTTGTTCTTTAATTACTTTCGTGAAATTATTTTTCACAATGAGAAAATTTCTCCTCAAATAAATTCAGTAAAATTTTTACTAAGTCTAAAACTTTATATTCGTATAATAGCAAAACACATCAACCTCAATTATTATAAATTCTATACATGCTTTGGGAAAGCATTCCAGCCTAACAAATATAAAATTAAAATGAAATAAATTGTGATGCAACGATTCTAATTAAAAGAGACAAAGTTAATCAGAGAAACTAGAATGGACCTGAAAAGTCATATTCTCTTCGGTCTTCATTGAGGATGACTCGGCAATTTGATGTCGTAGGGAACACGAAAGAAAAGTTCAATTTTTTTTTAGTATTTTATTTTCGACTTTTATGAAAGAAAGTGTAAATCTAGTGTACAAGTTTCCCTTAAAACAAGTCCAAAATTTGACACTTGGTAATATTTGGTCATTGTCTACTTGAATTCTAATTAATCCGTTGTCTCATCTTATTAATGCATTTGTTATCATTTTATTAAATTTTATCATATCATTGAATTTTCATAAATTAGTTTTTTTTCGAAAGTTTTAATTTATATAAGGATAAAAAACAATTTTTTCTTCGGCTTTTTTTCTCCCTTTACAATTTTTTTTTGAATTTATGGATTCTTTGGTGAATGAATTTGAGTTGGAAATTTTAAGAGGGTGTTTGATGAATAAGTTTAGTTTAAGATTTTTAAATTTTAATAATAATTTTTTATAAAAGATAAAAAAAAATTTCAGAAAAAAAATAAAAATCATGATAAAAAAAGTACAATTTAATTTAAACCAAACTTTCAATCAAATTAATCTAAATTTTAATAGTAATTTTTATTGAGTTTTTAAAAAAGATAAAAAAAATTAAAAAAAAAAAACAGAACTTTAAAAAAATAATAAAATTGAAGATGAAAAACCATCCAGTACAAAAGTTGAGTGGTATTCAAATCAACGGGCAAACCCTTAAAACTAGGAAGGACAACAGCTCTCTCTCTCTCTTTCGTTTTCTTTTCTTTTCTTTTCTTTTTTTTTCTTTTCTTTTCTTTTCTTTTCCTGTTTGTTTACTGACTTTTCTTCTTTCCTTTTATTATTTCTCAAACGTACTGCTGAAGCACGTCGCTCTTCAATCATATGTCATTAAGGACTGGCCTTTTTAATTTTGTAGCAGCTTTATTGAAGCATTCCCACCTAAAAAACATAAGTCATAGGTTTGTTTGGTTGGTTAGTTTGAGTTAAAATATTTTAATCATAATAGTAAATTTTTTTAAATTTTTAGAAAAGATAAAAAAAATTTTAAAAAAATGATAAAAATTTTTTGAGAAAAAGAATAAAAAAAAATACAATTTGAATTGGAATGAGATGATGAGGCAAACAAAACCTATAATAAAACGTGATGTAATGATTCCAATTAGAAAAGATAAGATCTTGATTTAGTAAGTTAATTAAAAGTAAAATTTTTAAATTAAAATTAATTAATTTTTTAAAAATTAATTATAATTTTTATTAATTTAAAAAATAAAAATTAAAGTGGTGTTTGGTGGAGTAAATTGAGTTGAGATTTTTAAGTTTCAATAGTAAATTTTTTTAAATTTTCAAAAAAGATAAAAAATTTTTTGAAAAAAAGATAAAAAAAATTTTAAGATGAGTGTTTTGAGTTGATATGCCAAACATCCTATAAAATGAAAAATTTAAATTTGAAATAAAATATGTAATAAAAGTTAATCTAATAAAACTAACGCGGACGTGAAAAGTCATTTTCTCTTCTGTCTTCATTGATGATGACTCAGTAACTCGATGTCGCAGGGAACACGAAAGAAAAGTTTAAAATTTTTTTTATCTCAAAAAAGATTTTAATCCTATTCTTAACTATATAAAATAAAATAATGCAATAAAAAATGATTGCAAAAAGAAAATTAAAAACGTTTTAAAAATATAATAATAAAATAAAAAATAAATAAAAAAAATCAATTTGAATATTTTACATATATTTTAATATATATATATAGGGTCACATATACATGCATTTACAAATAAAGTTTAAAAAAACAAAATAATTTATTTTTATAAATATTTTTAATTATAGAACAATATATTATCGACAACATTTATATCTAATTATTTAAATTTTTACAACAAAAATAAATATAAATAAAATGTTAATATATTTTTAAATCTGAGTTCTCATAATAAATTACGGTAGTCGTTATCCTAAGTAATATTGGGTATATTTCTTCATGTTGATGAGCGAGATTTGATCAAATGAATACACTGATTTCAACATTCAGTACCCGTTTGGTACATTAGTTCATTTCCGTTCAAACCAAAATTTTTTTTGTCTTTTCTTAAAAAGTTTTTATCTTTTTCCCAAAAAATTTTTTGTCTTTTCTGAAAATTCAAAAAAATTTACTATTACAATTAAAATATTTCAACTCAAACTAACGAACCAAACGGACCCTCAATTTTTACTGTTTGAAAGTTGTTTTCTCTTTGGTTTTATCTCTCTTTCTCCTTCCTTTCCCCTCGAGCAAAAGGAAAAAAAAATATCTAAAAAAAAATACCCAAACCCCAACTACTCCCCCCACACTCACTCTCTCTCTCTCTCTCTCTCTCCCCCCCCCCTTCCCCGTACGTCAGCGGCACAGCAGCCACTCACCTCTCTCTCTCTCTCTCTTTTTCTCTCTCTAACGGGCCCAAACCCAGCAACTCCCCCCACACTCACTCACTGTCTCTCTCTCTCTCCCCCCTTCCCCGTGTGTCAGCTGCAAGTCTCTTTCTCTCCCCTTCCCTCTCCTCCCAGTGTCAGCTGCACGGCAGCTAAAAACAAAAACAACACCAAAAAATGATGCGTTTTTTATTATGAAAAATGAACGGTAGAGTTTTACCCACTTTTTTATATATATAGTATATAAATTTAAGATATATATTTATATATTTTTTAACCTTCCCTCTCGTACTATCCCTCATTTTCTTCTCTCTCTCTCTCTCACTTTTGTAGACCCCACCCACATGTTCCCCTCCCTTTTTTTCTTTCCCAATTTGCCCTCTCTCTCTCTCTTTCTCTCCCCCTCTCTCTTTCTTTCCCAACGAGAGGAGGAAAAAAAAACAAAAACAAAGCAACTTTTCAGAAAGACACAAAGTACGAAAGGAAAAAGAAAATGTCAAAAAGAAGCATTTAAACGGTGCATTTTTTGCGACGGTGGATAAATAATAGAGGACAACATCCATTCTTTTAACATGGTTAGGAAATGTAAATCTAGTGAACAAGTTTCCTTAGAACAAGTACAAAATTTGACACTCAGTAATATTTGGTCATCCTCTACTTGAATTCTAATTAATCTGTTATTTCATATCAGTACCTCATTTGTTGTCCTCCTATTAAATTTCGAGACATTATTAATTTTTCAAAAGTTTTAATTTAGATGAGGATGAGAACCAATTTTTTCTTCCGCTCATTTTTTTCCCCCTTTACAACTTTTTTTGAATCTAGAAAGTGTTTACCAATCATTTTGATCATTTTGTAGGTTTTTTTTTTCTTTTTGTGTGTGTCTATTTTACTAAAATTTTATCATTCTTTCTTTCAATTTGTCTTTATTAAAATAATTTTTTTCATTTATAACCTCACTTTTTTTCTTCTTTTTTTCCTTTTTATTTTTTCCTTATTTGCTTTAAATCTTTTGTTTTTAATTATATCTTATGAAAATCCTTTTTCTTTATGATTTATATCGGTTACATTATGATTTTTTTTTCTGAAAATACATTCTTAGTTAAATATTTTTTTTCATTAATGTCTAAAAGTTTAACAAATTTAGAGAAAGTTTGACATTTTATCTCAAACTTAATTTTTTTAATTTAGTTTTTATTTTTAAAAAAAAAATTTTATCTTTTCTAAATATTAAAAAAAATTATTATTTAAATTTAAAAATTTCAACTCAAACTCATCCCTCATACACTCCTTTTAACCTAGAAGTGCATGGCACGACCTAAAAAACCAGTGTGTCTATATATATATATATATATATGTCTATATCAGTGGAGCCATTGCACATGCATAAAGTATCTTTTTCTTGACTGTTGTCCCCCTTTCTGAATTTGGGGACAGTTCCTTACGGGCTGATATCAGGCACTTATTTTAACCACTTGTCACGAAACCATTTAAAAGTTTAGTGGCATTCAAATCAAGGGGCAAACCCTTAAAACTAGGACAACACCTCTCTCTTTTTCGTTTTCTTTTCTCTTCTTTTTTTTTTCTTTTCCTGTTTGTTGACTGACTTTTCTTCCTTTCTTTAATTATTTCTCAAACGTACTGCTGAGGCACGTCGCACTCAATCATATGTCATAAAGGACTGGCCTTATTAATTTTGTACCTTCATTGGTCAAGCATCCTCACCAAACAAACATAAATTAAGGACCGTTGGATAGAGTAACGTCAATTTTTAAGTTTTAATAATAAATTTTTTTAAATTTTTAAAAAAAATTAAAAAATTTTTTAATAAAAAAATAAAAATTTTAAAAAATAAATATAAAAAAAATTTTAAATTAAATGATTTAAACCATTCAACTAATCATCCCTTAAAATGAAATAAATTGGGAAACAATGGTTTCAATTAAAAGGGATAAAGTTAATCACAGAAACTGACACGGACGTGAAAGGTCATTTTCTCTTCGGTCTTCATCGACGATGACTCAGCAACTTGATCGAGTGTGAAATATAGCTGTACACATAGTTCCTATCAATTAAAGATGAGTATGAAATACAGGTACATCGGCAGACCTCGTGTAACACGCTCAAACCATTTATATATATGTGTGTGTGTGTATATATATATATGACGAGCTTAGCGTTTGTAATTATAGATGGTGCATATTTACTGTGATGTTTGAACTCATAAGCTCTGCTTACAGAGCTGACTAAATAAAAATTCCCGTTTGAGAATATTTTTAAATATTTTGAAGTTGTTATGGTGTATTTGGATCATAAATTATATTACTGAATATTTCTTTAAACTGAATCTTTGTGTTCGTTTATAAAATTTGAATTGTGTACTTTAAATAAAATGTGTATTTGGACGGTTATTGTACAAAATAGCATTTGAGTATCATAAAATTAAAAAAATGAGTCAGATACAAATTTCTAAAATATGAAAACTTAGATTTTGATTTGCCTTGAATTGTTGTGAAATATTAAAAATAGTCAAAAATAATTTTACTACAATATTGGTCCAATCAAATTCAAATTACATTTGAGTACAATAATAATTTCTTCAATAGTTCATCAACTGGATCATTAATTTTATTTACCGCCCCTCTATATTTAATTAAATATCTGCATCACATCTTTTGGTCACCTTTAGTATATCATATAATTTTGAGCTTACATCCCCATTGTTTTAGTACGTGAAAAAAAAAAAAATGACTCGCTCAATTAATATGTCTTAACCATCTTTGAGACTAATTTTTTAATATAGCCTTGGAAGGTATCCATGTTGGAAGCGAGTGACACAACTTGGACACCATTTATATGTCTTAATATGCTTTTTTTTTTAATTACAATTTTTTTTTTTGGAATAGGAAAATGCAAAGCAATTTGAAACAATAACGTATTCATCATTTTTTTTTCATCAAATTTTCATATTAAGACTGTTAATATAATTAAGATTAGCAAATAACCGCTGAGCTAGTTTTGCAGGTGGGAGAGAAAAAGTTTGGATAAGAACTCATGAGCAAAGAATAGCTATCATACAATCACCTCACCTCAAACAAAGCTCTTTCTCTCCATCAAAAGATTACTCAAAAATCCGTCTCCTGATAGAATCTCTATTACATTCTTCAAGTTCTTCATTTCTGGAACATTTTTCAAAATTTACCTAAGTTCGTCTCCGGAAGCAACCCATGTTCGTCTTCGGAGTGATTCTGAGCCCCATCTATAAACACTCCAGAAACAGTAACCCATCTCCGGCATACCTTACCCAAATTTCCATCAATTATTTGATTATTTCTCCCACCTTTCTTCGATCAGATTAGTTTCTTTTAGACAATTCTCTTTGTGTTTGCTTGCAAGTTCTTTACAGTGATTTGGCAACGGAGGATGGCCCTCCCTTAGTATTATGCACCAACTCTTTAACATCTTTGGGCACGTTAGAGTCATCACTGCCCAGTCAGAGATAGCCACATTAACACCCCCGACACGTTACTTACCGGATTTACAGGGCCCCATCAACAATTATATGTATATATTTTTTTCTATTTAGATAAATTTTTCTCAAATATGTCTAATAATATACCTCGCACATGTTTTTAAATTAGTAATAAAAGAAATGCAAGTCCCATCAGAGTTAAATATATGATTAATCTAATTACCTTAAATTTTTTAAGAGTTAACTAGATCTTTGGTAACTATTGTCAAACAAGGTCCAAACAGTAGACTTAATAAAATAAGAGAAAGTTAATCCTACCTAAATTCTCTTGCTATTTTTAAATCTCAATTCTCTTAAGACCCACGTACTAATATATCACTTTTGGGTGGCCAATAATGTTTGCACAAGCACCGGGGGAAAGCAGCAAAGATGGAATAAGAGTAAGGCCAAATGGCCAGACATATAGAATAATAAAATAATCTATTCCACCAGGGAAACAAACAAGATAAAAGAAAAGAAGAAAATGAAAAAGATCACTTCATAGTACAATAATCCCTAAAGCATTTGCATTCTTCAAAAGACTAAAGTTTTGTCCTTCCTAATTAACTTATATTAAATACAATTTAAAGCAATATCAAACAAAACAATTAAATAAAGTCAATCTTAAAACTTAAAAATTTCTCCTACTAATAAAAATATTTCTTTGATCATTTTCATATTTTGTTGTTTAATTTTTTTAGTTGATTCACAATTATTTAAAATAGATTGAAAAGGTAATGTTGAAATTTTCAAGAGTATTTTATGACTGATTTAATTTAAAAAAAACAAAAACAAAAACAAAAACAAAAGGTGAATTAGGCAATTATATAAGTAAAGTGGGAAAAATGATATTTAGACTAGATATAAAGGGTGTTTTAGTACTTTTGTTTCCTGATATTTTAATGCCCATCATACATTAGGCAAATTCCTTTTCTTATCATCTTTTACCATTTTCAAAAGCACCCACTCCTCTTTTTCTTTCAAAGTTCAGTGAACTAATTCCCACTTCCTTTTTCACATATGCACTGACTGTGTCCTGAGTTATCCAAAAAATAATAACAAAAATAAAAAAGGAATTGAAGATCTGATAATTTTAAAAACAATTAGTTTTGGAATTATAATCATTTAGAAAATGAAATAATTTCTAAAATGATATTTGAATAGATATTGTAAATAGTTATTTGAAAAAATGAGTTTCTAACAAATCCCATAAATCTTAGTCTATTTTAATAAAGTACATGGATTTTGATTTGTTTCTTTCTTCGTCACTAACACATGGAAAAAAAATCATCTTAATTAAAAATGAAATTACAAAAAACTATAGCATTTGAAAACTTCAAACATAATTAAAAAAACTTTTAAATCAGAAAATATTACAGTGGAAAATATGTTTGAAATGAAAATGAAAAGAGTGGAAATTAGGATGATTTTTATAAATGAGTTTCATTTTCATATATAATTTCAGGTTATTAAACATTTTTTGAAAATAAAGTGAAACACATACACGAAACAAACGGGTCCAGACCTTTCATAGGTTTTTATTTATTTATTTTTTATTTTTTTATACTGTTTTATGTGACTTTTCTCTACATCATGTGTACTTGCAATTCATTAAACAAAGTTCCAAATTTTGATGAAGAATTTAAACAAGGGTAAATTTCATTAATAGCACCTCTGGAGAAAATAATATTAAAATCAGCACCACTTTTTGTTCCTTTCAGTTCTAGCACTGCCACGTCAGATATGTGGGCCCCAGTAGCATTTAATGTGTGCAAATTTCCCCGTTTACCCTCATCTCCCTCGCAGGCTCCAAAAAAATTTCCAAACCAGCATCTACAGTGTTTTAGAGAGAGAAAACGAAACCTAGAAAGAGAAAGGGTCGCCGCCGGCCTGAACCTCACAGAAACCGCCCGAAACCACCACGAAATCCCTCCATAAACCGCTCTGACGCCTGTGAACGTCGGAAAATCTTCAAAAACCGTTAAATGTCGAAATACACGAAACTGACCTGCGAAAAACAGCACTGTTATAACCGGACGGTCACAACGATTATGACCGTTATCCTATTCACGATACCTCGTGACAAGAGGAACGGTCATAACCGTTCTGACCGAGTAGTCATAACAGTTATGACCTCAACACTATACCCTGAGTACACAAGAGCAACGGCCATAACCGTTCTTACCGAGTGGTAATAACGGTGATGACCGCATCAACACTACACGTGGGTCGTCAAGACCAGCGGTCATTAACGTTCTGACCGAGTGGTCATAACGGTTATGACCGCTGCTCTATACCTCGTGTAGAAGAGTAACGGTCATAACATCTTTGACCGTCCGGTCATAAATGTTATGACTTCGTCCCCCTACCGAACACAACTCTAACGGTCTTAACCGTTATGACCTTTTGGTCATAAAGTTTATGACCTCACCCTATACCCTGAGCACACAAGAGCAACGGTCATAACCGTTCTTACCGAGTGGTCATAATGGTGATGACCGCATCTCTATACCTCGTGTAGAAGAGTAACGGTCATAACAGCTTTGACCGTGCGGTCATAAATGTTATGACTTCGTCCCCCTACCGAACACAACTGTAACGGTCTTAACCGTTATGACCTGTTGGTCATAACTTTTATGACCTCACACTATACCGGTCATAACAGTTTTGACCAAGAGGTCATACCAATAATGACCACAACACTATACCGTACACATGAGTAACGGTGTTTACCGTTATTACCTTCGGGTCATAACGATTATGACCCCTCTCTATACCGGTCATAATTGTTATGACCGAGGTGGTCATAACGGTTATGACCTAGCGCTATATCGTGAACAAGAGTAACAGTCTTATCTGTTATGACCGCACGGTCATAACAATTATGACCGCGACTCCCTTTATCAATATTCTAGAATTAATGTTCATTTTTTTCTATATAACGATTTATATATATTTAAAATATATTATTTGATTGGGATAACAGGTCATGAAATTATCAAGTTATAACATTTATTTATCATGCATCTTAAATGAATGTAATGGGCATTTTAGAGACCTGGTCATAACTGTTATGACCACCTGGTCATAACAGTTATGACCTCGATCCCTATGCTTATTTTGTCAACTTTCACAGTTTACAACAAATACCAAAAAAATACAACCAAATTACTTTCTATACAATGAATAAAAAATGTGCCTATTTAGAGTCTGTTAAATGGAAATACAATGATAAATTTGTGTGGCTGGATGCTTTCAGTCCACACCCGGCTCATCATCACTTTTATAATCTCCGGCAAGCTTCCGCTTCGCATGAGCCCAGAAGTAACATGCTAGGCACTCCCGAAAGAGTTGCATCCTTTCATGAAGTACCCAATAGCTGACATCCCTCCCTTCTATCAAGCATTCAGCATTTTTAATTGTAAACACGCCACAGTCACCCCTGATGCACGAATAAAGGAAAACGACATAATGAACATAAGCATCTCAGGCACCAAGGCAACATTAAATATTAAATAATCAAACCATAAAAACACTAGTACCTACCCATTGCCCTGTGTAGGGATATCTTTCCTGATGGTGACCGGTATTGCGTACGTTCCGGGAGGATCACGTGGTTTAATACCTTTCCTGATAATGGAATGTTCGGCTATTAAAATGTCAACATTCCATTAGCTTTGGTATTCACACGGCTGCCATCAATAACTGGTTGCTCTTCGCCCACGACAACCTGTTCGTTATACTGCATGTGCATCTGACGAACCCAGTCTTGATATTCTTTTCTAGTTGCGAAGGGCTCAACAACTATCTGGACATAGAAACTTTTAATAGAACCCAAACCATTTCAATTAAGAATAAGAAATTTGCTCGGCTAGGACAGTTGACAAAACAAGAGAAATGAGGGTCAAGCTGTGATGTTGAAGTTACCTTTGCCAGAGAACGGCTGTCAGAGGCTGCTGTGAATGATTCGACAGTAGAATGAATTAACTCATAAGCGACGGTGGGAGAGACAGATTCCGTTTAAAGCTCCCTATCGTTATCTAGATCAAAATTTCATAACCGCTATGACAGCGTGTGGTTATAACGGTTATGCACCATCTCCCTATACTAACGGTCATAACTGTTATGACATGGTGGTCATAACAGTTATTACCTCTCTTCCTGTTATTGACCTCTCTAACTATCGGAGTAACGGTCATAACTGTTATGACATGGTGGTCATAACAGTTATGACCTCTCTCCCTATCCTGCTATACAGTAACGGTCATTACTGTCAGGACCGGATGGTCATAACTGTTATGATCGCTCTCTCTGCATAGTTGAGAGACCCGGTCATAACCGTTATGACCTGTTGCTCACCCTTATAAAAATGACCAACTGAAAATGGATTTTTTCCAAATGACTAACTCTATGTATTTTGCAAGTATTTTCCTACTGATCAGTTAGAAAGGTGGATTCTCATAAAAAACACATATAAAAATGAAAACTTTTTTTTCCTACAGAGCATGGAAAGCTATTAAAAACGAAAACTTTATAAACAAAACATAAAAATCAACTTTTCCTTGACCGATGGGCTTTTAGATGCCGAAGCCGATACTCGGACACACCTCCTTGCAGGATTTGTGTTTTTCTCTCACATTTTCGTCGCCTTCGACAAGGGGAGTTTTTTCTTTTTTTTTTTTTTTTAGATTTCCGGCGTTAACACACATGCAGGCAGTTTATCAACGGGTTTTCGTGATGGTTTCGGCCTGTTTCCGAGCGGTACCTGCTGGTTGCAACTCTCTCTCTCTCTAGATTCGGGCTTTCTCTCCATATGTTTAGATTTCTCTCTCTAAAACCATGTTCAGGGGTTTGATATAGGAAAGCGTAAGGGACAGTGACTCTTCGGCTGGTGGGAGACGAGGGTAACCCTGACCTTTGGCATTCCCTAAAAGCTGGTGGGCCCCACAAGCTACGTGGCGGAAGGGGGACGAAGTCGTAACAGTTATGACCGGACGGTCAAATCTGTTATGACCGTTACTCTTCTACACGAGGTATAGAGCAGCGGTCATAACCGTTATGACCACTCGGTCAGAACGTTAATGATCGCTGGTTTTGACGACCCACGTGTAGTGTTGATGCGGTCATAACCGTTATGACCACTCGGTAAGAACTCTTATGACCGTTGCTGTTGTGTACTCAGGGTATAGGGTGAGGTCATAAAAGTTATGACCAACAGGTCATAACAGTTAAGACCGTTAGAGTTGTGTTCGGTTGGGGGACGAAGTCATAACAGTTATGACCGGACGGTCAAAGCTGTTATGACCGTTACACTTCTACACGAGGTATAGAGCAGCGGTCATAATCGTTATGACCACTCGGTCAGAACGTTAATGACCGCTGGCTTGACGACCCACGTGTAGTGTTGATGCGGTCATCACCATTATGACCACTCGGTAAGAACGGTTATGACTGTTGCTCTTGTGTGCTCAGGGTATAGGGTGAGGTCATAAACTTTATGACTAAAAGGTCATAACGGTTAAGATCGTTAGAGTTGTGTTCGGTAGGGGGACGAAGTCATAACATTTATGAGCGGACGGTCAAAGATGTTATGACCGTTACTCTTCTACACGAGGTATAGAGCAGCGGTCATAACCGTTATGACCACTCGGTCAGAACGTTAATGACCGCTGGTCTTGACGACCCACGTGTAGTGTTGATGCGGTCATCACCGTTATTACCACTCGGTAAGAACGGTTATGGCCGTTGCTCTTGTGTACTCAGGGTATAGTGTTGAGGTCATAACTGTTATGACTACTCGGTCAGAACGGTTATGACCGTTCCTCTTGTCACGAGGTATCGTGAATAGGATAACGGTCATAATCGTTGTGACCGTCCGGTCATAATAGTGCTGTTTTTCGCAGGTCAGTTTCGTGTATTTCGACATTTAACGGTTTTTGAAGATTTTCCGACGTTCACAGGCGTCGGAGCGGTTTATGGAGGGATTTTGTGGTGGTTTCGGGCGGTTTCTGTGAGGTTCAGGCCGGCGGCGACCCTTTCTCTTTCTAGGTTTCGTTTTCTCTCTCTAAAACACTATAGATGCTGGTTTGGAAATTTTTTTGGAGCCTGCGAGGGAGATGAGGGTAAACGGGGAAATTTGCACACATTAAATGCTACTGGGGCCCACATATCTGACGTGGCAGTGCTAGAACTGAAAGGAACAAAAAGTGGTGCTGATTTTAATATTATTTTCTCAAGAGGTGCTATTAATGAAATTTATCCTTACAAAGATGAAATTAATGTATGTAATATCAAATTTTTTGGGTACAAACATAACATTCAAAGTGTTCCAATGCAAAAAAAAAAAAAAAAAAAGATATCATCTAAAATGATATATTTTTTTAAATAATCAAGTGTTTCCTTTAAAAAAAAAAAACATAACATAAAATAAAACAATTTCGTAGTTATTTAATTTAGTAATTGCATATGTGAAAAGTCATTTTTTATTTATTTACGTCTATGCAAAAATGAAATGTAAAGATTAAAAAAAATAATTGAAATTGTGAAAAAAAACCATTTTATTTATTTATTTATTTGCTAGAAACTCGGCTAATAGCAAATAAAGGCCAAACAAGTCTGTAAAGAAACATTAAGGGGGTGTTTGGTGAATGAGTTTAGTTTAAGATTTTTAAATTTCAATAGTAATTTTTCAGAAAAGACAAAAAAATTTTCTAGAAAAAAACAAAAATCATGATGAAAAAAGTACAATTTAGTTCAAACAGAACTAACAACTAAACGGGCCCTAAAAAAAATCTGTAAAGAAAAACAAAAACATTAAAAATTATTTTTTTACTTTCAAATCAACTTCAGTTAGTGGGAACAAGTTTACTTCTTATTTGACCAACTCTATTACCAAAATAATTGAGGGATATTTGACATGTAAGTTGAGTTTGAAATTTTTAAGTTTAAATAATAATTTTTGTTCATTTTTAAATAAGATAAAAAAAAAAAAAAAACAAAAGTCACACCAATTTGAATTTGTGTTTCCACTGTTCACAGTGAGCAAAATCAAATCCAAATGGTGTCGGATTTGCCAGTTGGTTGGCCCACCCACGGCATTTCAACTTTTCCACTTCATTTTCACGTGGGTTGGAGATGGCCTTGTCGCTGCAATCATTTTTCATCTCTTATATTTATGTCTTTTGTAATTTTTTTTTTACTTTTATATGAATTTTTTTTTTGTCCCCAAGTTTCTTCCCTTTTTATTTTTTTTTTTATTTTTTTTATATTTTTATTTTTGTTTTCTGCTTTTTGTTGCCCCACACGGAGGGAGGTGTGGAAGTCTTCCAGTGAACATGCCCTTTACGTTAATTCTCTACATACCATCTTTTCTAGAGAAGCTTTGAGTATTTGGATGAAAAAAATAAAAAGCTACCGAATGGAGTGATGTCTTTTGTATCAAAATTTTCAAATGTTAAACTATGAGACAAATTTATAGTAATATTAAATTTAATATTTGATTCTTATTAATTATTGCATTGACCGTTTTATGTAATTACAAAAATATTTTTATTTGTAATTTATTTTCATATTAAAAGTTCATATTTGTAAGTTTTAAAAACAACAATGATGATAAAAAATAAAAATAGCATTAGAAAAAAAATTATGCATTGGTTTCCTAAAAAAATTTATTCATTGGAGCATAAAAGTTAAAATACTGCTTATTTTCATCATTTTTTGTAACAATATATTATTAACATAGATAAATGTATTGAAAATGATCTTATATTGAGTATAAATATAAAGAGGTGTCATATTTGTAACAACATGTAAATCATCCTTTAATAAAAGGGTTTTTTGTTTGAAAAAAAAAAATAGTGGTATTCTCAGGCTCTTGTCCCACTTATCTTTGTACTTTAAGACCTCGAGATTCCATTTCATCAGCATCACAACTATTTAGTTAATTAATTATTTGTTTACTTTCAAATCAACTTCAGTTAGTGGGAATAAGTTTCCTTCTTATTTGACCAACTCTATTACCAAACAAATGTAAAAAATAATTGAAAATTTTAAAGCTTTTGTTGAAGACCGAGAAAAAAGTGACCACCGAGAAAATTTCGCAGCAAGGAGGGAAACTACTTCCAATGACCAAAATGTTGTAGTTTTACGTTTTTTTTTTTTTTTTTTTTTCCTGCTTTTTGTTGACCCCACACGGAGGGAGGTGTGGAAGTCTACAAGTG
Source organism: Ficus microcarpa (assembly GCA_025413485.1). Lineage (NCBI taxonomy): Eukaryota > Viridiplantae > Streptophyta > Magnoliopsida > Rosales > Moraceae > Ficus > Ficus microcarpa. Next base: position 145,729 of record JAINRI010000711.1, read on the forward strand.
AACATGCCCTATTCGATAATTCTCTACATACCATCTTTTTTAGAGAAGCTTTGAGCATTACTGGCAGAATATAGTCTTTTTCTGAAATTTCTTTCGCAAATATTTCTCATCATGGCTTGTGGCATGGAAATTTTGGCTTCCCTCGTGGCCGAGATTGGCCAGCGTTTTTGTGCATGCATCTGTCCTAAGATCAAGTCCACTGTCCGATTCAATCGGAATCTCCGAGATCTGCAAAAGGAGAAGGAC